>OZ010648.1:20519033-20562563 GCA_963932195.1 Empis livida
AAACCGAAATATTTCAAATAACTTTTTTTTTCTTAGTTCCCGTTATTTGGGTGCAAAATAAGGACAAAAACAGAAAACCGAAATATTTCAAATAACTTTTTTTTTATTTTTTCCCGTTATTTGGGTGCAAAATAATGACAAAAACAGAAAACCAAAATATTTCAAATAACTTTTTTTTTCTTTTTTCCCGTTATTTGGGTGGAAAATAAGGCCAAAAACAGAAAACTAAAATATTTCAAATAACTTTTTTTTCTTTTTTCCCGTTATTTGGCTGCAAAATAAGGACAAAAACAGAAAACTAAAATATTTCAAATAACTTTTTTTTCTTTTTTCTCGTTATTTGGCTGCAAAATAAGGACAAAAACAGAAAACCAAAATATTTCAAATAACTTTTTTTTTCTTTTTTCCCGTTATGTGGGTGCAAAATAAGGACAAAAACAGAAAACCAAAATATTTCAAATAACTTTTTTTTTTCTTTTTTCCCGTTATGTGGGTGCAAAATAAGGACAAAAACAGAAAACCAAAATATTTGAAATAATTTTTTTTTTTATTTTTTCCCGTTATTTGGGTGCAAAATAAGGACAAAAACAGAAAACCAAAATATTTCAAATAACCTTTTTTTTCTTTTTTCCCGTTATTTGGGTGCAAAATAAGGACAAAAACAGAAAACCGAATTATTTCAAATAATTTTTTTTTCTTTTTTCCCGTTATTTGGGTGCAAAATAAGGACAAAAATAGAAAACCAAAATATTTCAAATAACTTTTTTTTTGTTCTTTCCCGTTATTTGGGGGCAAAATAAGGACAAAAACAGAAAACCGAAATTTCAAATAACTTTTTTTTTCTTTTTTCCCGTTATTTGGGTGGAAAATAAGGACAAAAACAGAAAACCGAAATATTTCAAATAACTTTTTTTTCTTTTTTCCCGTTATTTGGGTGCAAAATAAGGACAAAACCAGAAAACCAAAATATTTCAAAAAACTTTTTTTTTCTTTTTCCCGTTATGTGGGTGCAAAATAGGTGCAAAATAAGGACAAAAACAGAAAACCAAATATTTCAAATAACTGTTTTTTTATTTTTTCCCGTTATTTGGGTGCAAAATAAGGACGATAACAGAAAACCGAAATATTTCAAATAACTTTTTTTTTCTTTTTTCCCGTTATTTGGGTGCAAATAAGGACAAAAACAGAAAACCAAAATATTTCAAATAACTTTTTTTTTATTTTTCCGTATTTGGGTGCAAAATAAGGCCAAAAACAGAAAACCAAAATATTTCAAATAACTTTCTTTTCTTTTTTCCCGTTATTTGGGTGCAAAATAAGGACAAAAACAGAAAACCAAAATATTTCAGAAAACATTTTTTTCTTTTTTCCCGTTATTTGGGTGCAAAATAAGGACAAAAACAGAAAACCAAACTATTTCAAATAACTTTTTTTTCTTTTTTCCCGTTATTTGGGTGCAAAATAAGGACAAAAACAGAAAACCAAAATATTTCAAATAACTTTTGTTTTATTTTTTCCTGTTATTTGGGTGCAAAATAAGGACAAGAAAAGAAAACCAAAATATTTCAAATAACTTTTTTTTTCTTTTTTCCGTTATTTGGGTACAAAATACGGACAAAAACAGAAAACCAAAATATTTCAAATAACTTTTTGTTTAATTTTTCCCGTTTTTGGGTGCAAAATAAGGACAAAAACAGAAAACCAAAATATTTCAAATAACTTTTTTTTTCTATTTTCCCGTTATTTGGGTGCAAAATAAGGACAAAAACAGAACACCAAAATATTTCAAATAACTTTTTTTTTCTTTTTTCCCGTTATTTGGGTGCAAAATAAGGACAAAAACAGAAAACCGAAATATTTAAAATATCTTTTTTTTCTTTTTTCCCGTTATTTGGGTGCAAAATAAGGACGATAACAGAAAACCGAAATATTTCAAATAACTTTTTTTTTCTTTTTTCCGTTATTTGGGTGCAAAATAAGGACAAAAACAGAAAACCAAAATATTTCAAATAACTTTTTTTTTATTTTTCCCGTTATTTGGGTGCAAAATAAGGCCAAAAACAGAAAACCAAAATATTTCAAATAACTTTCTTTTTCTTTTTTCCCGTTATTTGGGTGCAAAATAAGGACAAAAACAGAAAACCAAAATATTTCAGAAAACTTTTTTTCTTTTTTCCCGTTATTTGGGTGCAAAATAAGGACAAAAACAGAAAACCAAACTATTTCAAATAACTTTTTTTTCTTTTTTCCCGTTATTTGGGTGCAAAATAAGGACAAAAACAGAAAACCAAAATATTTCAAATAACTTTTGTTTTATTTTTTCCTGTTATTTGGGTGCAAAATAAGGACAAGAAAAGAAAACCAAAATATTTCAAATAACTTTTTTTTTCTTTTTTCCCGTATTTGGGTACAAAATACGGACAAAAACAGAAAACCAAAATATTTCAAATAACTTTTTGTTTAATTTTTCCCGTTTTTGGGTGCAAAATAAGGACAAAAACAGAAAACCAAAATATTTCAAATAACTTTTTTTTTCTTTTTTTCCCTTATTTGGGTGCAAAAGAAGGACAAAAACAAAAAACCAAAATATTTCAAATAACTTTTTTTTTTCCCCGTTATTTGGGTGCAAAATAAGGACAAAAACAGAAAACCAAAACATTTCAAATAACTTCTTTTTTCTTTTTCCCGTTATTTGGGTGCAAAATAAGGACAAAAACAGAAAACCGAAATATTTCAAATAACTTTTTTTTCTTTTTTCCCGTTATTTGGGTGCAAAATAAGGACAAAAACAGAAAACCAAAATATTTCAGTTAACTTTTTTTTTCTTTTTTCCCGTTATTTGGGTGCAAATAAGGATAAAAACAGAAAACCAAAATATTTCAAATAACTTTTTTTTTATTTTTTCCTGTTATTTGGGTGCAAAATAAGGCCAAAAACAGAAAACCAAAATGTTTCAAATAACTTTCTTTTTCTTTTTTCCCGTTATTTGAGTGCAAAATAAGGACAAAAACAGAAAACCGAAATATTTCAAATAACTTTTTTTTTCTTTTTTCCCGTTATTTGGGTGCAAAATAAGGATAAAAACAGAAAACCAAAATATTTCAAATAACTTTCTTTTTCTTTTTTCCCGTTATTTGAGTGCAAAATAAGGACAAAAACAGAAAACCAAAATATTTCAAATAACTTTTTTTTTCTTTTTTCCGGTTATTTGGTGCAGAATAAGGACAAAAACAGAAAACCAAAATATTTCAAATAACTTTTTTTCTTTTTTCCCGTTATTTGGTGCAAAATAAGGACAAAAACAGAAAACCGTTATATTTAAAATAACTTTTTTTTTCTTTTTTCCCGTTATTTGGGTGCAAAATAAGGACAAAAACAGAAAACCGTTATATTTAAAATAACTTTTTTTTTCTTTTTTCCCGTTATTTGGGTGCAAAATAAGGACAAAAACAGAAAACCGTTATATTTCAAATAACTTTTTTTTTCTTTTTTCCCGTTATTTGGGTGCAAAATACGGACAAAAACAGAAAACCAAAATATTTCAAATAACTTTTTTTTTCTTTTTTCCAGTTATTTGGGTGAAAAATAAGGACAAAAACAGAAAACCAAAATATTTGAAATAACTTTTTTTTTCTTTTTTCCCGTTATTTGGGTGCAAAATAAGGACAAAAACAGAAAACCAAAATATTTCAAATAACTTTTTTTTTCGTTTTTCCCGTTATTTGGGTGCAAAATAAGGACAAAAACAGAAAACCAAAATATTTCAAATAATTTTTTTTTTCTTTTTTCCCGTTATTTCGGTGCAAAATAAGGACAAAAACAGAAAACCGTTATATTTAAAATAACTTTTTTTTTCTTTTTTCCCGTTATTTGGGTGCAAAATAAGGACAAAAACAGAAAACCAAAATATTTCAAATAACTTTTTTTTTCTTTTTTCCCTTATTTGGGTGCAAAATAAGGACAAAAACAGAAAACCAAAATATTTCAAATAACTTTTTTTTTCTTTTTTCCCGTTATTTGGGTGCAAAATACGAACAAAAACAGAAAACCAAAATATTTCAAATATCTATTTTTTTCTTTTTTCCCGTTATTTGGGTGCAAAATAAGGACAAAACAGAAAACTGAAATATTTCAAATAACTTTTTTTTTCTTTTTTCCCGTTATTTGGGTGCAAAATAAGGACAAAAACAGAAAACTAAAATATTTCAAATAACTTTTTTTTTTTCTCGTTATTTGGGTGCAAAATAAGGACAAAAACAGAAAACCAAAATATTTGAAATAACTTTTTTTTTATTTTTTCCCGTTATTTGGGTGCAAAATAAGGACAAAAACAGAAAACCAAAATATTTCAAATAACTTCTTTTTTTTTCTAGTTATTTGGGTGCAAAATGTCCATAAGGACAAAAACAGAAAACCGAAATATTTCAAAATGTCCTTAAGGACAAAAAATATTTCGGTTTTCTGCTTTTGTCCATAAGGACAAAAACAGAAAACCGAAATATTTCAAATAATTTTTTTTCTCTTTTTCCCGTTATTTGGGTGCAAAATAAGGACAAAAACAGAAAACCAAAATATTTCAAATAACTTTTTCTTATTTTTCCCCGTTATTTGGGTGCAAAATAAGGACAAAAACAGAAAACCGAAATATTTCAAATAACTTTTTTTTTCTTTTTTCCCGTTATTTGGGTGCAAAATAAGGACAAAAACAGAAAACCAAAATATTTCAAATAACTTTTTTTTCTTTTTTCCCGCTATTTGGGTGCAAAATAAGGACAAAAACAGAAAACCAAAATATTTCAAATAACTTTTTTTTTTTTTTTTCCCGGTATTTGGGTGCAAAATAAGGACAAAAACAGAAAACCGAAATATTTCAAATAACTTTTTTTCTCTTTTTCCCGTTATTTGGGTGCAAAATAAAGACAAAAACAGAAAACCAAAATATTTCAAATAACTTTTTTTTTATTTTTTCCCGTTATTTGGGTGCAAAATAAGGACAAAAACAGAAAACCAAAATATATCAAATAACTATATTTGAAATAACTTTTTTTTTCCTTTTTGCCGTTATTTGGGTGCAAAATAAGGACAAAAACAGAAAACCGAAATATTTAAAATAACTTTTTTTTTCTTTTTTCCCGTTATTTGGGTGCAAAATAAGGACAAAAACAGAAAACCAAAATATTTCAAATAACTTTTTTTTTCTTTTTTCCCGTTATTTGGGTGCAAAATAAGGACAAAAACAGAAAACCAAAATATTTCAAATAACTTTTTTTTTCTTTTTTCCCGTTATTTGGGTGCAAAATAAGGACAAAAACAGAAAACCAATATATTTCAAATAACTTCTTTTTCTTTTTTCCCGTTATTTGGGTGCAAAGTAAGAACAAAAACAGATAACCGAAATATTTCAAATAACTTTTTTTTCTTTTTTCCCGTTATTTGGGTGCAAAATAAGGACAAAAACAGAAAACCAAAATATTTCAAATAACCTTTTTTTTCTTTTTTCCCGTTATTTGGGTGCAAAATAAGGACAAAAACAGAAAACTAAAATATTTCAAATAACTTTTTTTTTTTTCTCGTTATTTGGGTGCAAAATAAGGACAAAAACAGAAAACCAAAATATTTGAAATAACTTTTTTTTTATTTTTTCCCGTTATTTGAGTGCAAAATAAGGACAAAAACAGAAAACCAAAATATTTCAAATAACTTCTTTTTTTTTTTCTAGTTATTTGGGTGCAAAATGTCCATAAGGACAAAAACAGAAAACCGAAATATTTCAAAATGTCCATAAGGACAAAAAATATTTCGGTTTTCTGCTTTTTTCCATAAGGACAAAAACAGAAAACCGAAATATTTGAAATAACTTTTTTTCTCTTTTTCCCGTTATTTGGGTGCAAAATAAGGACAAAAACAGAAAACCAAAATATTTCAGATAACTTTTTTTTTATTTTTTCCCGTTATTTGGGTGCAAAATAAGGACAAAAACAGAAAACCAAAATATTTCAAATAACTTTTTTTTCTTTTTTCCCGCTATTTGGGTGCAAAATAAGGACAAAAACAGAAAACCAAAATATTTCAAATAACTTTTTTTTTCTTTTTTCCCGGTATTTGGGTGCAAAATAAGGACAAAAACAGAAAACCGAAATATTTCAAATAACTTTTTTTCTCTTTTTCCCGTTATTTGGGTGCAAAATAAAGACAAAAACAGAAAACCAAAATATTTCAAATAACTTTTTTTTTATTTTTTCCCGTTATTTGGGTGCAAAATAAGGACAAAAACAGAAAACCAAAATATATCAAATAACTTTTTTTTTCTTGTTTCCCGTTATATGGGTGCAAAATAAGGAACAAAAACAGAAAACCAAAATATTTCAAATAACTTTTTTTTCTTTTTTCCCGTTATTTGGGTGCAAAATAAGGACAAAAACAGAAAACCAAAATATTTCAAATAACTTTTCTTTTATTTTTTCCCGTTATTTGGGTGCAAAATAAGGACAAAAACAGAAAACCAAAATATTTCAAATAACTTTTTTTTTATTTTTTCCCGTTATTTGGGTGCAAAATAAGGACAAAAACAGAAAACCGAAATATTCAAATAACCTTTTTTCTCTTTTTCCCGTTATTTGGGTGCAAAATAAGGACAAAAACAGAAAACCAAAATATTTCAAATAACTTTTTTTTTATTTTTTCCCGTTATTCGGGTGCAAAATAAGGACAAAAACAGAAAACCAAAATATTTCAAATAACTTTTTATTCTTTTTTCCCGTTATTTGGGTGCACAATAAGGAAAAAACAGAAAACCAAAATATTTCAAATAACTTTTTTTCTCTTTTTCCCCGTTATTTGGGTGCAAAATAAGGACAAAAACAGAAAACCAAAATATTTCAAATAACTTTTTTTTTATTTTTTCCCGTTATTCGGGTGCAAAATAAGGACAAAAACAGAAAACCAAAATATTTCAAATAACTTTTCTTTTATTTTTTCCCGTTATTTGGGTGCAAAGATAAGGACAAAAACAGAAAACCAAAATATTTCAAATAACTTTTTTTTTATTTTTTCCCGTTATTCGGGTGCAAAATAAGGACAAAAAACAGAAAACCAAAATATTTCAAATAACTTTTTTTTTCTTTTTTCCCTTATTTGGGTGCAAAATAAGGACAAAAACAAAAAACCAAAATATTTCAAATAACTTTTTTTTTTCCCGTTATTTGGGTGCAAAATAAGGACAAAAACAGAAAACCAAAACATTTCAAATAACTTTTTTTTTCTTTTTTCCCGTTATTTGGGTGCAAAATAAGGACAAAAACAGAAAACCGAAATATTTAAAATATCTTTTTTTTTCTTTTTTCCCGTTATTTGGGTGCAAAATAAGGACAAAAACAGAAAACCGAAATATTTAAAATATCTTTTTTTTTCTTTTTTCCCGTTATTTGGGTGCAAAATAAGGACAAAAACAGAAAACCAAAATATTTCAAATAACTTTTTTTTTCTTTTTTCCTTATTTGGTGCAAAATAAGGACAAAAACAGAAAACCAAAATATTTCAAATAACTTTTTATTCTTTTTTCCCGTTATTTGGGTGCACAATAAGGAAAAAACAGAAAACCAAAATATTTCAAATAACTTTTTTTTTTCTTTTTTCCCCGTTATTTGGGTGCAAAATAAGGACAAAAACAGAAAACCGAAATATTAAAATATCTTTTTTTTTCTTTTTTCCCGTTATTTGGGTGCAAAATAAGGACAAAAACAGAAAACCAAAATATTTCAAATAACTTTTTTTTTCTTTTTTCCCCTTATTTGGGGTGCAAAATAAGGACAAAAAACAAAAAAACCAAAATATTTCAAATTACTTTTTTTTTTCCCGTTATTTGGGTGCAAAATAAGGACAAAAACAGAAAACCAAAATATTTCAAATAACTTTTTTTTTCTTTTTCCCTTATTTGGGTGCAAAATAAGGAAAAAACAGAAAACCAAAATATATCAAATAACTTTTTTTTTCTTGTTTCCCGTTATATGGGTGCAAAATAAGGACAAAAACAGAAAACCAAAATATTTCAAATAACTTTTTTTCTTTTTTCCCGTTATTTGGGGTGCAAAATAAGGACAAAAACAGAAAACCAAAATATTTCAAATAACTTTTCTTTTATTTTTTCCCGTTATTTGGGTGCAAAATAAGGACAAAAACAGAAAACCGAAATATTTAAAATAACTTTTTTTTTCTTTTTTCCCGTTAATTTGGGTGCAAAATAAGGACAAAAACAGAAACCCAAAATATTTCAAATAACTTTTTTTTTCTTTTTTCCCCGTTATTTGGGTGCAAAATAAGGACAAAAACAGAAAACCAAAATATTTCAAATAACTTTTTTTTCTTTTTTCCCGTTATTTGGGTGCAAAATAAGGACAAAAACAGAAAACCAATATATTTCAAATAACTTCTTTTTCTTTTTTCCGTATTTGGGTGCAAAGTAAGAACAAAAACAGATAACCGAAATATTTCAAATAACTTTTTTTTCTTTTTTCCGCGTTATTTGGGTGCAAAATAAGGACAAAAACAGAAAACCAAAATATTTCAAATAACCTTTTTTTTCTTTTTTCCCGTTATTTGGGTGCAAAATAAGGACAAAAACAGAAAACTAAAATATTTCAAATACTTTTTTTTTTTTCTCGTTATTTGGGTGCAAATAAGGACAAAAACAGAAAACCAAAATATTTGAAATAACTTTTTTTTTATTTTTTCCCGTTATTTGGGTGCAAAATAAGGACAAAAACAGGAAACCAAAATATTTCAAATAACTTCTTTTTTTTTTTCTAGTTATTTGGGTGCAAAATGTCCATAAGGACAAAAACAGAAAACCGAAATATTTCAAAATGTCCATAAGGACAAAAAATATTTCGGTTTTCTGCTTTTTTCCATAAGAACAAAAACAGAAAACCGAAATATTTCAAATAACTTTTTTTCTCTTTTTCCCGTTATTTGGGTGCAAAATAAGGACAAAAACAGAAAACCAAAATATTTCAAATAACTTTTTTTTTTATTTTTTCCCGTTATTTGGGTGCAAAATAAGGACAAAAACAGAAAACCAAAATATTTCAAATAACTTTTTTTTTCTTTTTCCCCGTTATTTGGGGTGCAAAATAAGGACAAAAAACAGAGAACCAAAATATTTCAAATAACTTTTTTTTTCATTTTTCCCGTTATTTGGGTGCAAAATAAGGACAAAAACAGAAAACCAAAACATTTCAAATTTCTTTTTTTTATTTTTTCCCGTTATTTGGGTGCAAAATAAGGGACAAAAACAGAAAACCAAAATATTTCAAATAACTTTTTTTTCTTTTTTTCCGTTATTTGGGTGCAAAAAAAGAACAAAAACAGAAAACCAAAATATTTCAAATAACTTTTTTTTTTCTTTTTCCCGTTATTTGGGTGCAAAATAAGGACAAAAACAGAAAACCAAAATATTTCAAATAACTTTTTTTTTCTTCTTTCCCGTTATTTGGGTGCAAAATAAGGGCAAAAACAGAAAACCAAAATATTTCAAATAACTTTCTTTTTCTTTTTTCCCGTTATTTGGGTGCAAAATAAGGACAAAAATAGAAAACCAAAATATTTCAAATAATTTTTTTTCTTTTTTCCCGTTATTTGGGTGCAAAATAAGAACAAAAACAGAAAACCAAAATATTTCAAATAACTTTTTTTTCTTTTTTCCCGTTATTTGGGTGCAAAATAAGGGCAAAAACAGAAAACCAAAATATTTCAAATAACTTTTTTTTTCTTTTTTTCCGTTATTTGGGTGCAAAATAAGAACAAAAACAGAAAACCAAAATATTTCAAATAACTTTTTTTTTCTTATTTCCCGTTATTTGGGTGCAAAATAAGGGCAAAAACAGAAAACCAAAATATTTCAAATAACTTTTTTTTTTCTTTTTCCCGTTATTTGGGTGCAAAATAAGGACAAAAACAGAAAACCAAAACATTTCAAATTTCTTTTTTTTATTTTTCCCCGTTATTTGGGTGCAAAATAAGGACAAAAACAGAAAACCAAAATATTTCAAATAACTTTTTTTTTCTTCTTTCCCGTTATTTGGGTGCAAAATAAGAACAAAAACAGAAAACCAAAATATTTCAAATAACTTTTTTTTTTCTTTTTCCCGTTATTTGGGTGCAAAATAAGGACAAAAACAGAAAACCAAAATATTTCAAATAACTTTTTTTTTCTTCTTTCCCGTTATTTGGGTGCAAAATAAGAACAAAAACAGAAAACCAAAATATTTCAAATAACTTTTTTTTTCTTTTATCCCGTTATTTGGGTGCAAAATAAGGGCAAAAACAGAAAACCAAAATATTTCAAATAACTTTTTTTTTTCTGTTTTTCCGTTATTTGGGTGCAAAATAAGAACAAAAACAGAAAACCAAAATATTTCAAATAACTTTTTTTTTCTTATTTCCCGTTATTTGGGTGCAAAATAAGGGCAAAAACAGAAAACCAAAATATTACAAATAATTTATTTTTCTTTTTTCCCGTTATTTGGGTGCAAAATAAGGACAAAAACAGAAAACCGAAATATTTCAAATACATTTTTTTTTCTTTTTTCCTGTTATTTGGGTGCAAAATAAGGATAAAAATAGAAAACCAAAATATTTCAAATAACTTTTTTTTTATTTTTTCCTGTTATTAGGGTGCAAAATAAGGCCAAAAACAGAAAACCAAAATATTTCAAATAACTTTCTTTTTCTTTTTTCCCGTTATTTGGGTGCAAAATAAGGACAAAAACAGAAAACCAAAATATTTCAAATAACTTTTTTCTTTTTTCCCGTTATTTGGGTGCAAAATAAGGACAAAAACAGAAAACCAAAATATTTCAAATAACTTTTTTTTTCTTTTTTCCCGTTATTTGGGTGCAAAATAAGGACAAAAACAGAAAACCGAAATATTTAAAATAACTTTTTTTTTCTTTTTTCCCGTTATTTGGGTGCAAAATAAGGACAAAAACAGAAAACCGTTATATTTAAAATAACTTTTTTTTTCTTTTTTCCCGTTATTTGGGTGCAAAATAAGGACAAAAACAGAAAACCAAAATATTTCAAATAACTTTTTTTTTGTTTTTTCCCGTTATTTGGGTGCAAAATAAGGACAAAAACAGAAAACCAAAATATTTCAAATATCTATTTTTTTCTTTTTTCCCGTTATTTGAGTGCAAAATAAGGACAAAAACAGAAAACTAAAATATTTCAAATAACTTTTTTTTCTTTTTTCCCGTTATTTGGGTGCAAAATAAGGACAAAAACAAAAAACCAAAATATTTGAAATAACTTTTTTTTATTTTTTCCCGTTATTTGGGTGCAAAATAAGGACAAAAACGGAAAACCAAAATATTTCAAATAACTTTTTTTTTATCGTTATTTGGGTGCAAAATAAGGACAAAAACAGAAAACCAAAATATTTCAAATAACTTTCTTTTTCTTTTTTCCCGTTATTTGGGTGCAAAATAAGGACAAAAATAGAAAACCAAAATATTTCAAATAATTTTTTTTCTTTTTTCCCGTTATTTGGGTGCAAAATAAGAACAAAAACAGAAAACCAAAATATTTCAAATAACTTTTTTTTTCTTTTTTCCCGTTATTTGGGTGCAAAATAAGGGCAAAAACAGAAAACCAAAATATTTCAAATAACTTTTTTTTTCTTTTTTTCCGTTATTTGGGTGCAAAATAAGAACAAAAACAGAAAACCAAAATATTTCAAATAACTTTTTTTTTCTTATTTCCCGTTATTTGGGTGCAAAATAAGGGCAAAAACAGAAAACCAAAATATTTCAAATAACTTTTTTTTTTCTTTTTCCCGTTATTTGGGTGCAAAATAAGGACAAAAACAGAAAACCAAAACATTTCAAATTTCTTTTTTTTTATTTTTTCCCGTTATTTGGGTGCAAAATAAGGACAAAAACAGAAAACCAAAATATTTCAAATAACTTTTTTTTTCTTTTTTTCCGTTATTTGGGTGCAAAATAAGAACAAAAACAGAAAACCAAAATATTTCAAATAACTTTTTTTTTTCTTTTTCCCGTTATTTGGGTGCAAAATAAGGACAAAAACAGATAACCAAAATATTTCAAATAACTTTTATTTTCTTTTTTCCGTTATTTGGGTGCAAAATAAGGACAAAAACAGAAAACCAAAATGTTTCAAATAACTTTTTTTTTCTTTTTTCCCGTTATTTGGGTGCAAAATACGGACAAAAACAGAAAACCAAAATATTTCAAATAACTTTTTTTTTATTTTTACCCGTTATTTGGGTGCAAAATAAGGACAAAAACAGAAAACCGAAATATTTCAAATAACTTTTTTTTTCTTTTTCCCGTTATTTGGGTGCAAAATAAGGACAAAAACAGATAACCAAAATATTTCAAATAACTTTTATTTTCTTTTTTCCGTTATTTGGGTGCAAAATAAGGACAAAAACAGAAAACCAAAATGTTTCAAATAACTTTTTTTTTCTTTTTTCCCGTTATTTGGGTGCAAAATACGGCCAAAAACAGAAAACCAAAATATTTCAAATAACTTTTTTTTTATTTTTTCCCTTTATTTGGGTGCAAAATAAGGACAAAAACAGAAAACCGAAATATTTCAAATAACTTTTTTTTCTTTTTTCCCGTTATTTGGGTGCAAAATACGGACAAAAACAGAAAACCAAAATATTTCAAATAACTTTTTTTTTATTTTTTCCCGTTATTTGGGTGCAAAATAAGGACAAAAACAGAAAACCAAAATATTTCAAATAATTTTTTTTTCCTTTTTTCCCGTTATTTGGGTGCAAAATAAGGACAAAAACAAAAACCAAAATATTTCAAATAACTTTTTGTTTCTATTTTCCCCTTTTTTTGGGTGCAAAATAAGGACAAAAACAGAAAACCAAAATATTTCAAATAACTTTTTTTTTCCTTTTTTCCCGTTATTTGGGTGCAAAATAAGGACAAAAACAGAAAACCGAAATATTTCAAATAACTTTTTTTTTGTTTTTTCCCGTTATTTGGGTGCAAAATAAGGACAAAAACAGAAAACCAAAATATTTCAAATAATTTTTTTTTCCTTTTTTCCCGTTATTTGGGTGCAAAATAAGGACAAAAACAAAAACCAAAATATTTCAAATAACTTTTTGTTTCTTTTTTCCCCTTTTTTTGGGTGCAAAATAAGGACAAAAACAGAAAACCAAAATATTTCAAATAATTTTTTTTTCCTTTTTTCCCGTTATTTGGGTGCAAAATAAGGACAAAAACAAAAACCAAAATAGTTCAAATAACTTTTTGTTTCTTTTTTCCCCTTTTTTTGGGTGCAAAATAAGGACAAAAACAGAAAACCAAAATATTTCAAATAACTTTTTTTTTCCTTTTTTCCCGTTATTTGGGTGCAAAATAAGGACAAAAACAGAAAACCGAAATATTTCAAATAACTTTTTTTTTGTTTTTTCCCGTTATTTGGGTGCAAAATAAGGACAAAAACAGAAAAACCAAAATATTTGAAATATTTTTTTTTCTTTTTTCCCGTTATTTGGGTGCAAAATAAGGACAAAAACAGAAAACCAAAATATTTCAAATAACTTTTTTTTTCTTTTTTCCCCTTTTTTTGGGTGCAAAATAAGGACAAAAACAGAAAACCAAAATATTTCAAATAACTTTTTTTTTATTTTGTCCCGTTATTTGGGTGCAAAATAAGGACAAAAACAGAAAACCGAAATATTTCAAATAACTTTTTTTTTCTTTTTTCCCGTTATTTTGGTGCAAAATAAGGACAAAAACAGAAAACCGAAATATTTCAAATAACTTTTTTTTATTTTTACCCGTTATTTGGGTGCAAAATAAGGACAAAAACAGAAAACCGAAATATTTCAAATAACTTTTTTTTTCTTTTTTCCCGTTAGTTGGGTGCAAAATAAGGACAAAAACAGAAAACCAAAATATTTCAAATAACTTTTTTTTTCTTTTTTCCCGTTATTTGGGTGCAAAATAAGGACAAAAACAAAAACCAAAATATTTCAAATAACTTTTTTTTTCTTTTTTCCCCTTTTTTTGGGTGCAAAATAAGGACAAAAACAGAAAACCAAAATATTTCAAATAACTTTTTTTTTATTTTGTCCCGTTATTTGGGTGCAAAATAAGGACAAAAACAGAAAACCGAAATATTTCAAATAACTTTTTTTTTCTTTTTTCCCGTTATTTTGGTGCAAAATAAGGACAAAAACAGAAAACCGAAATATTTCAAATAACTTTTTTTTATTTTTTCCCGTTAGTTGGGTGCAAAATAAGGACAAAAACAGAAAACCAAAATATTTCAAATAACTTTTTTTTTGTTTTTTCCCGTTATTTGGGTGCAAAATAAGGACAAAAACAGAAAACCAAAATATTTCAAATAATTTTTTTTTCCTTTTTGCCCGTTATTTGGGTGCAAAATAAGGACAAAAACAAAAACCAAAATATTTCAAATAACTTTTTGTTTCTTTTTTCCCCTTTTTTTGGGTGCAAAATAAGGACAAAAACAGAAAACCAAAATATTTCAAATAACTTTTTTTTTCCTTTTTTCCCGTTATTTGGGTGCAAAATAAGGACAAAAACAGAAAACCGAAATATTTCAAATAACTTTTTTTTTGTTTTTTCCCGTTATTTGGGTGCAAAATAAGGACAAAAACAGAAAAACCAAAATATTTCAAATATTTTTTTTTCTTTTTTCCCGTTATTTGGGTGCAAAATAAGGACAAAAACAGAAAACCAAAATATTTCAAATAACTTTTTTTTTCTTTTTTCCCCTTTTTTTGGGTGCAAAATAAGGACAAAAACAGAAAACCAAAATATTTCAAATAACTTTTTTTTTATTTTGTCCCGTTATTTGGGTGCAAAATAAGGACAAAAACAGAAAACCGAAATATTTCAAATAACTTTTTTTTTCTTTTTTCCCGTTATTTTGGTGCAAAATAAGGACAAAAACAGAAAACCGAAATATTTCAAATAACTTTTTTTTATTTTTACCCGTTATTTGGGTGCAAAATAAGGACAAAAACAGAAAACCGAAATATTTCAAATAACTTTTTTTTTCTTTTTTCCCGTTAGTTGGGTGCAAAATAAGGACAAAAACAGAAAACCAAAATATTTCAAATAACTTTTTTTTTCTTTTTTCCCGTTATTTGGGTGCAAAAGTAGGACAAAAACAGAAAACCAAAATATTTCAAATAACTTTTTTTTTTATTTTCTCCCGTTATTTGGGTGCAAATTAAGGACAAAAACAGAAAACCAAAATATTTCAAATAATTTTTTTACCCCCTTTTTTTGGGTGCAAAATAAGGACAAAAACAGAAAACCAAAATATTTCAAATAACTTTTTTTTTATTTTGTCCCGTTATTTGGGTGCAAAATAAGGACAAAAACAGAAAACCGAAATATTTCAAATAACTTTTTTTTTCTTTTTTCCCGTTATTTTGGTGCAAAATAAGGACAAAAACAGAAAACCGAAATATTTCAAATAACTTTTTTTTTATTTTTACCCGTTATTTGGGTGCAAAATAAGGACAAAAACAGAAAACCGAAATATTTCAAATAACTTTTTTTTTCTTTTTCCCGTTATTTGGGTCCAAAATAAGGACAAAAACAGATAACCAAAATATTTCAAATAACTTTTATTTTCTTTTTTCCGTTATTTGGGTGCAAAATAAGGACAAAAACAGAAAACCAAAATATTTCAAATAACTTTTTTTTTCTTTTTTCCCGTTATTTGGGTGCAAAATACGGACAAAAACAGAAAACCAAAATATTTCAAATAACTTTTTTTTTAGTTTTTCCCTTTATTTGGGTGCAAAATAAGGACAAAAACAGAAAACCGAAATATTTCAAATAACTTTTTTTTCTTTTTTCCCGTTATTTGGGTGCAAAATACGGACAAAAACAGAAAACCAAAATATTTCAAATAACTTTTTTTTTATTTTTTCCCGTTATTTGGGTGCAAAATAAGGACAAAAACAGAATACCGAAATATTTCAAATAACTTTTTTTTTCTTTTTTCCCGTTATTTGGGAGCAAAATAAGGACAAAAACAGAAAACCAAAATATTTCAAATAGCTTTTTTTTTCTTTTTTCCCGTTATTTGGGTGCAAAATAAGGACAAAAACAGAAAACCTAAATATTTCAGATAACTTTTTTTTTCTTTTTTCCCGTTATTTGGGTGCAAAATACGGACAAAAACCGAAAACCAAAATATTTCAAATAACTTTTTTTTTTTTTTTCCCTTTATTTGGGTGCAAAATAAGGACAAAAACAGAAAACCAAAATATTTCAAATAATTTTTTTTCCCCCGTTATTTGGGTGCAAAATAAGGACAAAAACAGAAAACCGAAATATTTCAAATAAGTTTTCTTTTCTTTTTTCCCGTTATTTGGGAGCAAAATAAGGACAAAAACAGAAAACCAAAATATTTCAAATAACTTTTTTTTTCTTTTTTCCCGTTATTTGGGTGCAAAATACGGACAAAAACAGAAAACCAAAATATTTCAAATAACTTTTTTTTTATTTTTTCCCTTTATTTGGGTGCAAAATAAGGACAAAAACAGAAAACCGAAATATTTCAAATAACTTTTTTTGCTTTTTTCCCGTTATTTGGGTGCAAAATTCGGACAAAAACAGAAAACCAAAATATTTCAAATAACTTTTTTCTTATTTTTTCCCTTTATTTGGGTGCAAAATAAGGACAAAAACAGAAAACCGAAATATTTCAAATAACTTTTTTTTTTTCCGTTATTTGGGTGCGCAAAATACGGACAAAAACAGAAAACCAAAATATTTCAAATAATTTTTTTTTATTTTTTCCCTTTATTTGGGTGCAAAATAAGGACAAAAACAGAAAACCGAAATATTTCAAATAACTTTTTTTTCTTTTTTCCCGTTATTTGGGTGCAAAATAAGGACAAAAACAGAAAACCAAAATTATTGAATAATTTTTTTTTTATTTTTTCCCGTTATTTAGGTGCAAAATAAGGACAAAAACAGAAAACCAAAATATTTCAAATAACTTTTTTTTCTTTTTCCCGTTATTTGGGTGCAAAATAAGGACAAAAACAGAAAACCAAAATATTTCAAATAACTTTTTTTTTCTTTTTTCCCGTTATTTGGGTGCAAAATACGGACAAAAACAGAAAAGCAAAATATTTCAAATAACTTTTTTTTTTTTCCGTTATTTGGGTGCGCAAAATACGGACAAAAACAGAAAACCAAAATATTTCAAATAACTTTTTTATTATTTTTTCCCGTTATTTGTGTGCAAAACAAGGATAATAACAGAAAACCGAAATATTTCAAATAACTTTTTTTTTCTTTGTTCCCGTTATTTGGGTGCAAAATAAGGACAAAAACAGGAAACCGAAATATTTCAAATAACTTTTTTTTTCTTTTTTCCCGTTATTTGGGTGCAAAATACGGACAAAAACAGAAAACCAAAATATTTCAAATAACTTTTTTTTCTTTTTTTCCCGTTATTTGGGTGCAAAATACGGACAAAAACAGAAAACCAAAATATTTCAAATAACTTTTTTTTTATTTTTTCCCTTTATTTGCTTGCAAAATAAGGACAAAAACAGAAAACCGAAATATTTCAAATAACTTTTTTTGCTTTTTTCCCGTTATTTGGGTGCAAAATTCGGACAAAAACAGAAAACCAAAATATTTCAAATAACTTTTTTCTTATTTTTTCCCTTTATTTGGGTGCAAAATAAGGACAAAAACAGAAAACCGAAATATTTCAAATAACTTTTTTTTTTCCGTTATTTGGGTGCGCAAAATACGGACAAAAAACAGAAAACCAAAATATTTCAAATAACTTTTTTATTATTTTTTCCCGTTATTTGTGTGCAAAACAAGGACAATAACAGAAAACCGAAATATTTCAAATAACTTTTTTTTTCTTTGTTCCCGTTATTTGGGTGCAAAATAAGGACAAAAACAGGAAACCGAAATATTTCAAATAACTATTTTTTTATTTTTTCCCTTTATTTGGGTGCAAAATAAGGACAAAAACAGAAAACCGAAATATTTCAAATAACTGTTTTTTCTTTTTTCCCGTTATTTGGGTGCATAATAAGGACAAAAACAGAAAACCAAAATATTTCAAATAACTTTTTTTTCTTTTTCCCGTTATTTGGATGCAAAATAAGGACAAAAACAGAAAACCAAAATATTTTCAAATAACTTTTTTTTTCTTTTTTCCCGTTATTTGGGTGCAAAATACGGACAAAAACAGAAAAGCAAAATATTTCAAATAACTTTTTTTTTATTTTCCCCCGTTATTTGGGTGCAAAATAAGGACAAAACCAGAAAACCGAAATATTTCAAATAACTTTTTTTTCTTTTTTCCCGTTATTTGGGTGCAAAATACGGACAAAAACAGAAAACCAAAATATTTCAAATAACTTTTTTTTTATTTTTTCCCTTTATTTGGGTGCAAAATAAGGACAAAAACAGAAAACCGAAATATTTCAAATTATTTTTTTTTTTTTTTTCTCCCGTTATTTGGGTGCAAAATAAAGACGAAAACAGAAAGCCGAAATATTTCAAATAACTTTTTTTTTCTTTTTTCCCGTTATTTGGGTGCACATAAGGACAAAAACAGAAAACCAAAATATTTCAAATAACTTTTTTTTTCTTTTTTCCCGTTATTTGGGTGCAAAATACGGACAAAAACAGAAAACCAAAATATTTCAAATAACTTTTTTTTTCTTTTTTCCCGTTATTTGGGAGCAAAATAAGGACAAAAACAGAAAACCGAAATATTTCAAATAACTTTTTTTTCTTTTTTCCCGTTATTTGGGTGCAAAATACGGACCAAAACAGAAACCCAAAATATTTCAAATAACTTTTTTTTTATTTTTTCCCTTTATTTAGGTGCAAAATAAGGACAAAAACAGAAAACCGAAATATTTCAAATAACTTTTTTTTTCTTTTTTCCCGTTATTTGGGTGCAAAATAAGGACAAAAACAGAAAACCAAAATATTTGAATAATTTTTTTTTTATTTTTTCCCGTTATTTGGGTGCAAAATAAGGACAAAAATAGAACACCAAAATATTTCAAATAACTTTTTTTTTATTTTTTCCCGTTATTTGTGTGCAAAATAAGGACAAAAACAGAAAACCGAAATATTTCAAATAACTTTTTTTTTCTTTGTTCCCGTTATTTGGGTGCAAAATAAGGACAAAAACAGAAAACCGAAATATTTCAAATAACTTTTTTTTTATTTTTTCCCGTTATTTGGGTGCAAAATAATGACAAAAACAGAAAACCAAAATATTTCAAATAACTTTTTGTTTCTTTTTTCCCGTTATTTGGGTGGAAAATAAGGACAAAAACAGAAAACTAAAATATTTCAAATAACTTTTTTTTCTTTTTTCCCGTTATTTGGCTGCAAAATAAGGACAAAAACAGATCTCCAAAATATTTCAAATAACTTTTTTTTTCTTTTTTCCCGTTATGTGGGTGCAAAATAAGGACAAAAACAGAAAACCAAAATATTTCAAATAACTTTTTTTTTCTTTTTCCCCGTTATGTGGGTGCAAAATAAGGACAAAAACAGAAAACCAAAATATTTGAAATAATTTTTTTTTTTATTTTTTCCCGTTATTTGGGTGCAAAATAAGGACAAAAACAGAAAACCAAAATATTTCAAATAACTTTTTTTTTATTTTTTCCCGTTATTTGGGTGCAAAATAAGGACAAAAACACAAAACCGAAATATTCAAATAACCTTTTTTTTCTTTTTTCCCGTTATTTGGGTGCAAAATAAGGACAAAAACAGAAAACCGAATTATTTCAAATAATTTTTTTTTCTTTTTTCCCGTTATTTGGGTGCAAAATAAGGACAAAAACAGAAAACCAAAATATTTCAAATAACTTTTTTTTTATTTTTTCCCGTTATTTGGGTGCAAAATAAGGACAAAAACAGAAAACCAAAATATTTCAAATAACTTTTTTTTTCTTTTTTCCCGTTATTTGGGTGCAAAATACGGACAAAAACAGAAAACCAAAATATTTCAAATAACATTTTTTTTATTTTTTCCCTTTATTTGGGTGCAAAATAAGGACAAAAACAGAAAACCGAAATATTTCAAATAACTGTTTTTTCTTTTTTCCCGTTATTTGGGTGCAAAATAAGGACAAAAACAGAAAACCAAAATATTTCAAATAACTTTTTTTTCTTTTTCCCGTTATTTGGGTGCAAAATAAGGACAAAAACAGAAAACCAAAATATTTCAAATAACTTTTATTTTCTTTTTTCCCGTTATTTGGGTGCAAAATAAGGACAAAAACAGAAAACCAAAATATTTCAAATAACTTTTTTTTTCTTTTTTCCCATTATTTGGGTGCAAAATACGGACAAAAACAGAAAAGCAAAATATTTCAAATAACTTTTTTTTTATTTTCCCCCGTTATTTGGGTGCAAAATAAGGACAAAACCAGAAAACCGAAATATTTCAAATAACTTTTTTTTCTTTTTTCCCGTTATTTGGGTGCAAAATAAGGACAAAAACAGAAAACCGAAATATTTCAAATTATTTTTTTTTTTTTGTCTCCCGTTATTTGGGTGTAAAATAAAGACGAAAACAGAAAACCGAAATATTTCAAATAACTTTTTTTTCCTTTTTTCCCGTTATTTGGGTGCAAATAAAGACAAAAACAGAAAACCAAAATATTTCAAATAACTTTTTTTTTCTTTTTTCCCGTTATTTGGGTGCAAAATACGGACAAAAACAGAAAACCAAAATATTTCAAATAACTTTCTTTTTCTTTTTTCCGCTTATTTGGGAGCAAAATAAGGACAAAAACAGAAAACCGAAATATTTCAAATAACTTTTTTTTCTTTTTTCCCGTTATTTGGGTGCAAAATACGGACAAAAACAGAAAACCAAAATATTTCAAATAACTTTTTTTTTATTTTTTCCCTTTATTTAGGTGCAAAATAAGGACAAAAACAGAAATCCGAAATATTTCAAATACCTTTTTTTGACTTTTTTCCCGTTATTTGGGTGCAAAATAAGGACAAAAACAGAAAACCAAAATATTTGAATAATTTTTTTTTTATTTTTTCCCGTTATTTGGGTGCAAAATAAGGACAAAAACAGAACACCAAAATATTTCAAATAACTTTTTTTTTATTTTTTCCCGTTATTTGTGTGCAAAATAAGGACAAAAACAGAAAACCGAAATATTTCAAATAACTTTTTTTTTCTTAGTTCCCGTTATTTGGGTGCAAAATAAGGACAAAAACAGAAAACCGAAATATTTCAAATAACTTTTTTTTTATTTTTTCCCGTTATTTGGGTGCAAAATAATGACAAAAACAGAAAACCAAAATATTTCAAATAACTTTTTTTTTCTTTTTTCCCGTTATTTGGGTGGAAAATAAGGACAAAAACAGAAAACTAAAATATTTCAAATAACTTTTTTTTCTTTTTTCCCGTTATTTGGCTGCAAAATAAGGACAAAAACAGAAAACTAAAATATTTCAAATAACTTTTTTTTCTTTTTTCCCGTTATTTGGCTGCAAAATAAGGACAAAAACAGAAAACCAAAATATTTCAAATAACTTTTTTTTTCTTTTTTCCCGTTATGTGGGTGCAAAATAAGGACAAAAACAGAAAACCAAAATATTTCAAATAACTTTGTTTTTCTTTTTTCCCGTTATGTGGGTGCAAAATAAGGACAAAAACAGAAAACCAAAATATTTGAAATAATTTTTTTTTTTATTTTTTCCCGTTATTTGGGTGCAAAATAAGGACAAAAACAGAAAACCAAAATATTTCAAATAACCTTTTTTTTCTTTTTTCCCGTTATTTGGGTGCAAAATAAGGACAAAAACAGAAAACCGAATTATTTCAAATAATTTTTTTTTCTTTTTTCCCGTTATTTGGGTGCAAAATAAGGACAAAAAGAGAAAACCAAAATATTTGAAATAACTTTTTTTTTGTTCTTTCCCGTTATTTGGGGGCAAAATAAGGACAAAAACAGAAAACCGAAATTTCAAATAACTTTTTTTTTCTTTTTTCCCGTTATTTGGGTGGAAAATAAGGACAAAAACAGAAAACCGAAATATTTCAAATAACTTTTTTTTCTTTTTTCCCGTTATTTGGGTGCAAAATAAGGACAAAACCAGAAAACCAAAATATTTCAAAAAACTTTTTTTTTCTTTTTCCCGTTATGTGGGTGCAAAATAAGGACAAAAACAGAAAACCAAATATTTCAAATAACTGTTTTTTTATTTTTTCCCGTTATTTGGGTGCAAAATAAGGACGATAACAGAAAACCGAAATATTTCAAATAACTTTTTTTTTCTTTTTTCCCGTTATTTGGGTGCAAAATAAGGACAAAAACAGAAAACCAAAATATTTCAAATAACTTTTTTTTTATTTTTCCCGTTATTTGGGTGCAAAATAAGGCCAAAAACAGAAAACCAAAATATTTCAAATAACTTTCTTTTTCTTTTTTCCCGTTATTTGGGTGCAAAATAAGGACAAAAACAGAAAACCGAAATATTTCAAATTATTTTTTTTTTTTTTGTCTCCCGTTATTTGGGTGCAAAATAAAGACGAAAACAGAAAACCGAAATATTTCAAATAACTTTTTTTTTCTTTTTTCCCGTTATTTGGGTGCAAATAAAGACAAAAACAGAAAACCAAAATATTTCAAATAACTTTTTTTTTCTATTTTCCGGTTATTTGGGAGCAAAATAAGGACAAAAACAGAAAACCGAAATATTTCAAATAACTTTTTTTTCTTTTTTCCCGTTATTTGGGTGCAAAATACGGACAAAAACAGAAAACCAAAATATTTCAAATAACTTTTTTTTTATTTTTTCCCTTTATTTAGGTGCAAAATAAGGACAAAAACAGAAATCCGAAATATTTCAAATACCTTTTTTTGACTTTTTTCCCGTTATTTGGGTGCAAAATAAGGACAAAAACAGAAAACCAAAATATTTGAATAATTTTTTTTTTATTTTTTCCCGTTATTTGGGTGCAAAATAAGGACAAAAACAGAACACCAAAATATTTCAAATAACTTTTTTTTTATTTTTTCCCGTTATTTGTGTGCAAAATAAGGACAAAAACAGAAAACCGAAATATTTCAAATAACTTTTTTTTTCTTAGTTCCCGTTATTTGGGTGCAAAATAAGGACAAAAACAGAAAACCGAAATATTTCAAATAACTTTTTTTTTATTTTTTCCCGTTATTTGGGTGCAAAATAATGACAAAAACAGAAAACCAAAATATTTCAAATAACTTTTTTTTTCTTTTTTCCCGTTATTTGGGTGGAAAATAAGGCCAAAAACAGAAAACTAAAATATTTCAAATAACTTTTTTTTCTTTTTTCCCGTTATTTGGCTGCAAAATAAGGACAAAAACAGAAAACTAAAATATTTCAAATAACTTTTTTTTCTTTTTTCCCGTTATTTGGCTGCAAAATAAGGACAAAAACAGAAAACCAAAATATTTCAAATAACTTTTTTTTTCTTTTTTCCCGTTATGTGGGTGCAAAATAAGGACAAAAACAGAAAACCAAAATATTTCAAATAACTTTTTTTTTCTTTTTTCCCGTTATGTGGGTGCAAAATAAGGACAAAAACAGAAAACCAAAATATTTGAAATAATTTTTTTTTTATTTTTTCCCGTTATTTGGGTGCAAAATAAGGACAAAAACAGAAAACCAAAATATTTCAAATAACCTTTTTTTTTTTTTTTCCCGTTATTTGGGTGCAAAATAAGGACAAAAACAGAAAACCGAATTATTTCAAATAATTTTTTTTTCTTTTTTCCCGTTATTTGGGTGCAAAATAAGGACAAAAATAGAAAACCAAAATATTTCAAATAACTTTTTTTTTGTTCTTTCCCGTTATTTGGGGGCAAAATAAGGACAAAAACAGAAAACCGAAATTTCAAATAACTTTTTGTTTCTTTTTTCCCGTTATTTGGGTGGAAAATAAGGACAAAAACAGAAAACCGAAATATTTCAAATAACTTTTTTTTCTTTTTTCCCGTTATTTGGGTGCAAAATAAGGACAAAACCAGAAAACCAAAATATTTCAAAATCTTTTTTTTTCTTTTTCCCGTTATGTGGGTGCAAAATAAGGACAAAAACAGAAAACCAAATATTTCAAATAACTGTTTTTTTATTTTTTCCCGTTATTTGGGTGCAAAATAAGGACGATAACAGAAAACCGAAATTTCAAATAACTTTTTTTTTTCTTTTTTCCCGTTATTTGGGTGGAAAATAAGGACAAAAACAGAAAACCGAAATATTTCAAATAACTTTTTTTTCTTTTTTCCCGTTATTTGGGTGCAAAATAAGGACAAAAACAGAAAACCAAAATATTTCAAATAACTTTTTTTTTATTTTTCCCGTTATTTGGGTGCAAAATAAGGCCAAAAACAGAAAACCAAAATATTTCAAATAACTTTCTTTTTCTTTTTTCCCGTTATTTGGGTGCAAAATAAGGACAAAAACAGAAAACCAAAATATTTCAGAAAACTTTTTTTTCTTTTTTCCCGTTATTTGGGTGCAAAATAAGGACAAAAACAGAAAACCAAACTATTTCAAATAACTTTTTTTTCTTTTTTCCCGTTATTTGGGTGCAAAATAAGGACAAAAACAGAAAACCAAAATATTTCAAATAACTTTTGTTTTATTTTTTCCTGTTATTTGGGTGCAAAATAAGGACAAGAAAAGAAAACCAAAATATTTCAAATAACTTTTTTTTTCTTTTTTCCCGTTATTTGGGTACAAAATACGGACAAAAACAGAAAACCAAAATATTTCAAATAACTTTTGGTTTAATTTTTCCCGTTTTTGGGTGCAAAATAAGGACAAAAACAGAAAACCAAAATATTTCAAATAACTTTTTTTTTCTATTTTCCCGTTATTTGGGTGCAAAATAAGGACAAAAACAGAACACCAAAATATTTCAAATAACTTTTTTTTTCTTTTTTCCCGTTATTTGGGTGCAAAATAAGGATAAAAACAGAAAACCAAAATATTTCAAATAACTTTTTTTTTATTTTTTCCTGTTATTTGGGTGCAAAATAAGGAAAAAACAGAAAACCAAAATATTTCAAATAACTTTTTTTTCTTTTTTCCCGTTATTTGGGTGCAAAATAAGGACAAAAACAGAAAACCGAAATATTTAAAATATCTTTTTTTTTCTTTTTTCCCGTTATTTGGGTGCAAAATAAGGACAAAAACAGAAAACCAAAATATTTCAAATAACTTTTTTTTTCTTTTTTCCCTTATTTGGGTGCAAAATAAGGACAAAAACAAAAAACCAAAATATTTCAAATAACTTTTTTTTTTTCCCCGTTATTTGGGTGCAAAATAAGGACAAAAACAGAAAACCAAAACATTTCAAATAACTTCTTTTTTCTTTTTCCCGTTATTTGGGTGCAAAATAAGGACAAAAACAGAAAACCGAAATATTTCAAATAACTTTTTTTTTCTTTTTTCCCGTTATTTGGGTGCAAAATAAGGACAAAAACAGAAAACCAAAATATTTCAGTTAACTTTTTTTTTCTTTTTTCCCGTTATTTGGGTGCAAAATAAGGATAAAAACAGAAAACCAAAATATTTCAAATAACTTTTTTTTTATTTTTTCCTGTTATTTGGGTGCAAAATAAGGCCAAAAACAGAAAACCAAAATATTTCAAATAACTTTCTTTTTCTTTTTTCCCGTTATTTGAGTGCAAAATAAGGACAAAAACAGAAAACCGAAATATTTCAAATAACTTTTTTTTTCTTTTTTCCCGTTATTTGGGTGCAAAATAAGGATAAAAACAGAAAACCAAAATATTTCAAATAACTTTCTTTTTCTTTTTTCCCGTTATTTGAGTGCAAAATAAGGACAAAAACAGAAAACCAAAATATTTCAAATAACTTTTTTTTCTTTTTTCCGGTTATTTGGTGCAGAATAAGGACAAAAACAGAAAACCAAAATATTTCAAATAACTTTTTTTTCTTTTTTCCCGTTATTTGGGTGCAAAATAAGGACAAAAACAGAAAACCGTTATATTTAAAATAACTTTTTTTTTCTTTTTTCCCGTTATTTGGGTGCAAAATAAGGACAAAAACAGAAAACCGTTATATTTAAAATAACTTTTTTTTTCTTTTTTCCCGTTATTTGGGTGCAAAATAAGGACAAAAACAGAAAACCGTTATATTTCAAATAACTTTTTTTTTCTTTTTTCCCGTTATTTGGGTGCAAAATACGGACAAAAACAGAAAACCAAAATATTTCAAATAACTTTTTTTTTCTTTTTTCCAGTTATTTGGGTGAAAAATAAGGACAAAAACAGAAAACCAAAATATTTGAAATAACTTTTTTTTTCTTTTTTCCCGTTATTTGGGTGCAAAATAAGGACAAAAACAGAAAACCAAAATATTTCAAATAACTTTTTTTTTCGTTTTTCCCGTTATTTGGGTGCAAAATAAGGACAAAAACAGAAAACCAAAATATTTCAAATAATTTTTTTTTTCTTTTTTCCCGTTATTTCGGTGCAAAATAAGGACAAAAACAGAAAACCGTTATATTTAAAATAACTTTTTTTTTCTTTTTTCCCGTTATTTGGGTGCAAAATAAGGACAAAAACAGAAAACCAAAATATTTCAAATAACTTTTTTTTTCTTTTTTCCCTTATTTGGGTGCAAAATAAGGACAAAAACAGAAAACCAAAATATTTCAAATAACTTTTTTTTTCTTTTTTCCCGTTATTTGGGTGCAAAATACGAACAAAAACAGAAAACCAAAATATTTCAAATATCTATTTTTTTCTTTTTTCCCGTTATTTGGGTGCAAAATAAGGACAAAACAGAAAACTGCAATATTTCAAATAACTTTTTTTTTTTTCTCGTGATTGGGTGCAAAATAAGGACAAAAACAGAAAACCAAAATATTTCAAATAACTTTTTTTTTCTTTTTTCCCGTTATTTGGGTGCAAAATAAGGACAAAAACAGAAAACCAATATATTTCAAATAACTTCTTTTTCTTTTTTCCCGTTATTTGGGTGCAAAATAAGAACAAAAACAGAAAACCGAAATATTTCAAATAACTTTTTTGTCTCTTTTCCCGTTATTTGGGTGCAAAATAAGGACAAAAACAGAAAACCAAAATATTTCAAATAACTTTTTTTTTCTTTTTTCCCGTTATTTGGGTGCAAAATAAGGACAAAAACAGAAAACTAAAATATTTCAAATAACTTTTTTTTTTCTCGTTATTTGGGTGCAAAATAAGGACAAAAACAGAAAACCAAAATATTTGAAATAACTTTTTTTTTATTTTTTCCCGTTATTTGGGTGCAAAATAAGGACAAAAACAGAAAACCAAAATATTTCAAATAACTTCTTTTTTTTTCTAGTTATTTGGGTGCAAAATGTCCATAAGGACAAAAACAGAAAACCGAAATATTTCAAAATGTCCATAAGGACAAAAAATATTTCGGTTTTCTGCTTTTGTCCATAAGGACAAAAACAGAACACCGAAATATTTCAAATAATTTTTTTTCTCTTTTTCCCGTTATTTGGGTGCAAAATAAGGACAAAAACAGAAAACCAAAATATTTCAAATAACTTTTTCTTATTTTTCCCCGTTATTTGGGTGCAAAATAAGGACAAAAACAGAAAACCGAAATAATTCAAATAACTTTTTTTTTCTTTTTTCCCGTTATTTGGGTGCAAAATAAGGACAAAAACAGAAAACCAAAATATTTCAAATAACTTTTTTTTCTTTTTTCCCGCTATTTGGGTGCAAAATAAGGACAAAAACAGAAAACCAAAATATTTCAAATAACTTTTTTTTTCTTTTTTCCCGGTATTTGGGTGCAAAATAAGGACAAAAACAGAAAACCGAAATATTTCAAATAACTTTTTTTCTCTTTTTCCCGTTATTTGGGTGCAAAATAAAGACAAAAACAGAAAACCAAAATATTTCAAATAACTTTTTTTTTATTTTTTCCCGTTATTTGGGTGCAAAATAAGGACAAAAACAGAAAACCAAAATATATCAAATAACTTTTTTTTCAAATATTTGAAATAACTTTTTTTTTCCTTTTTGCCGTTATTTGGGTGCAAAATAAGGACAAAAACAGAAAACCGAAATATTTAAAATAACTTTTTTTTCTTTTTTCCCGTTATTTGGGTGCAAAATAAGGACTAAAACAGAAAACCAAAATATTTCAAATAACTTTTTTTTTCTTTTTTCCCGTTATTTGGGTGCAAAATAAGGACAAAAACAGAAAACCAAAATATTTCAAATAACTTCTTTTTTTTTTTCTAGTTATTTGGGTGCAAAATGTCCATAAGGACAAAAACAGAAAACCGAAATATTTCAAAATGTCCATAAGGACAAAAAATATTTCGGTTTTCTGCTTTTTTCCATAAGGACAAAAACAGAAAACCGAAATATTTCAAATAACTTTTTTTCTCTTTTTCCCGTTATTTGGGTGCAAAATAAGGACAAAAACAGAAAACCAAAATATTTCAAATAACTTTTTTTTTATTTTTTCCCGTTATTTGGGTGCAAAATAAGGACAAAAACAGAAAACCAAAATATTTCAAATAACTTTTTTTTTCTTTTTCCCCGTTATTTGGGTGCAAAATAAGGACAAAAACAGAAAACCAAAATATTTCAAATAACTTTTTTTTCTTTTTTCCCGCTATTTGGGTGCAAAATAAGGACAAAAACAGAAAACCAAAATATTTCAAATAACTTTTTTTTTCTTTTTTCCCGGTATTTGGGTGCAAAATAAGGACAAAAACAGAAAACCGAAATATTTCAAATAACTTTTTTTCTCTTTTTCCCGTTATTTGGGTGCAAAATAAAGACAAAAACAGAAAACCAAAATATTTCAAATAACTTTTTTTTTATTTTTTCCCGTTATTTGGGTGCAAAATAAGGACAAAAACAGAAAACCAAAATATATCAAATAACTTTTTTTTTCTTGTTTCCCGTTATATGGGTGCAAAATAAGGACAAAAACAGAAAACCAAAATATTTCAAATAACTTTTTTTTCTTTTTTCCCGTTATTTGGGTGCAAAATAAGGACAAAAACAGAAAACCAAAATATTTCAAATAACTTTTCTTTTATTTTTTCCCGTTATTTGGGTGCAAAATAAGGACAAAAACAGAAAACCAAAATATTTCAAATAACTTTTTTTTTTATTTTTTCCCGTTATTTGGGTGCAAAATAAGGACAAAAACAGAAAACCGAAATATTTCAAATAACTTTTATTCTCTTTTTCCCGTTATTTGGGTGCAAAATAAGGACAAAAACAGAAAACCAAAATATTTCAAATAACTTTTTTTTTATTTTTTCCCGTTATTTGGGTGCAAAATAAGGACAAAAACAGAAAACCAAAATATTTCAAATAACTTTTTATTCTTTTTTCCCGTTATTTGGGTGCACAATAAGGAAAAAACAGAAAACCAAAATATTTCAAATAACTTTTTTTTTCTTTTTTCCCGTTATTTGGGTGCAAAATAAGGACAAAAACAGAAAACCGAAATATTTAAAATATCTTTTTTTTTCTTTTTTCCCGTTATTTGGGTGCAAAATAAGGACAAAAACAGAAAACCAAAATATTTCAAATAACTTTTTTTTTCTTTTTTCCCTTATTTGGGTGCAAAATAAGGACAAAAACAAAAAACCAAAATATTTCAAATAACTTTTTTTTTTTTCCCGTTATTTGGGTGCAAAATAAGGACAAAAACAGAAAACCAAAACATTTCAAATAACTTTTTTTTTCTTTTTTCCCGTTATTTGGGTGCAAAATAAGGATAAAAACAGAAAACCAAAATATTTCAAATAACTTTTTTTTTATTTTTTCCTCTTATTTGGGTGCAAAATAAGGCCAAAAACAGAAAACCAAAATATTTCAAATAACTTTCTTTTTCTTTTTTCCCGTTATTTGGGTGCAAAATAAGGACAAAAACAGAAAACCAAAATATTTCAGTTAACTTTTTTTTTCTTTTTTCCCGTTATTTGGGTACAAAATACGGACAAAAACAGAAAACCAAAATATTTCAAATAACTTTTTGTTTAATTTTTCCTGTTATTTGGGTGCAAAATAAGGCCAAAAACAGAAAACCAAAATATTTCAAATAACTTTCTTTTTCTTTTTTCCCGTTATTTGAGTGCAAAATAAGGACAAAAACAGAAAACCGAAATATTTCAAATAACTTTTTTTTTCTTTTTTCCCGTTATTTGGGTGCAAAATAAGGATAAAAACAGAAAACCAAAATATTTCAAATAACTTTTTTTTTAATTTTTCCTGTTATTTGGGTGCAAAATAAGGCCAAAAACAGAAAACCAAAATATTTCAAATAACTTTCTTTTTCTTTTTTCCCGTTATTTGAGTGCAAAATAAGGACAAAAACAGAAAACCAAAATATTTCAAATAACTTTTTTTTCTTTTTTCCGGTTATTTGGTGCAGAATAAGGACAAAAACAGAAAACCAAAATATTTCAAATAACTTTTTTTTCTTTTTTCCCGTTATTTGGGTGCAAAATAAGGACAAAAACAGAAAACCAAAATATTTCAAATAACTTTTTTTTTATTTTTTCCCGTTATTTGGGTGCAAAATACGGACAAAAACAGAAAACCAAAATATTTCAAATAACTTTTTTTTTCTTTTTTCCAGTTATTTGGGTGAAAAATAAGGACAAAAACAGAAAACCAAAATATTTCAAATAACTTTTTTTTTCTTTTTTCCCGTTATTTGGGTGCAAAATAAGGACAAAAACAGAAAACCAAAATATTTCAAATAACTTTTTTTTTCTTTTTTCCCGTTATTTGGGTGCAAAATAAGGACAAAAACAGAAAACCAAAATATTTCAAATAACTTTTTTTTTCTTTTTTCCCTTATTTGGGTGCAAAATAAGGACAAAAACAGAAAACCAAAATATTTCAAATAACTTTTTTTTTCTTTTTTCCCGTTATTTGGGTGCAAAATACGAACAAAAACAGAAAACCAAAATATTTCAAATATCTATTTTTTTCTTTTTTCCCGTTATTTGGGTGCAAAATAAGGACAAAACAGAAAACTGAAATATTTCAAATAACTTTTTTTTTTTCTCGTTATTGGGTGCAAAATAAGGACAAAAACAGAAAACCAAAATATTTCAAATAACTTTTTTTTTCTTTTTTCCCGTTATTTGGGTGCAAAATAAGGACAAAAACAGAAAACCAATATATTTCAAATAACTTCTTTTTCTTTTTTCCCGTTATTTGGGTGCAAAATAAGAACAAAAACAGAAAACCGAAATATTTCAAATAACTTTTTTTCTCTTTTCCCGTTATTTGGGTGCAAAATAAGGACAAAAACAGAAAACCAAAATATTTCAAATAACTTTTTTTTTCTTTTTTTCCGTTATTTGGGTGCAAAATAAGGACAAAAACAGAAAACTAAAATATTTCAAATAACTTTTTTTTTTCTCGTTATTTGGGTGCAAAATAAGGACAAAAACAGAAAACCAAAATATTTGAAATAACTTTTTTTTTATTTTTTCCCGTTATTTGGGTGCAAAATAAGGACAAAAACAGAAAACCGAAATATTTCAAATAATTTTTTTTCTCTTTTTCCCGTTATTTGGGTGCAAAATAAGGACAAAAACAGAAAACCAAAATATTTCAAATAACTTTTTCTTATTTTTTCCCGTTATTTGGGTGCAAAATAAGGACAAAAACAGAAAACCAAAATATTTCAAATAACTTTTTTTTTCTTTTTTCCCGTTATTTGGGTGCAAAATAAGGACAAAAACAGAAAACCAAAATATTTCAAATAACTTTTTTTTCTTTTTTCCCGCTATTTGGGTGCAAAATAAGGACAAAAACAGAAAACCAAAATATTTCAAATAACTTTTTTTTTCTTTTTTCCCGGTATTTGGGTGCAAAATAAGGACAAAAACAGAAAACCGAAATATTTCAAATAACTTTTTTTCTCTTTTTCCCGTTATTTGGGTGCAAAATAAAGACAAAAACAGAAAACCAAAATATTTCAAATAACTTTTTTTTTATTTTTTCCCGTTATTTGGGTGCAAAATAAGGACAAAAACAGAAAACCAAAATATATCAAATAACTTTTTTTTTCAAATATTTGAAATAACTTTTTTTCTCTTTTTCCCGTTATTTGGGTGCAAAATAAAGACAAAAACAGAAAACCAAAATATTTCAAATAACTTTTTTTTTATTTTTTCCCGTTATTTGGGTGCAAAATAAGGACAAAAACAGAAAACCGAAATATTTAAAATAACTTTTTTTTTCTTTTTTCCCGTTATTTGGGTGCAAAATAAGGACAAAAACAGAAAACCAAAATATTTCAAATAACTTTTTTTTTCTTTTTTCCCGTTATTTGGGTGCAAAATAAGGACAAAAACAGAAAACCAAAATATTTCAAATAACTTTTTTTTTCTTTTTTCCCGTTATTTGGGTGCAAAATAAGGACAAAAACAGAAAACCAATATATTTCAAATAACTTCTTTTTCTTTTTTCCCGTTATTTGGGTGCAAAGTAAGAACAAAAACAGATAACCGAAATATTTCAAATAACTTTTTTTTCTTTTTTCCCGTTATTTGGGTGCAAAATAAGGACAAAAACAGAAAACCAAAATATTTCAAATAACCTTTTTTTTCTTTTTTCCCGTTATTTGGGTGCAAAATAAGGACAAAAACAGAAAACTAAAATATTTCAAATAACTTTTTTTTTTTTTTCTCGTTATTTGGGTGCAAAATAAGGACAAAAACAGAAAACCAAAATATTTGAAATAACTTTTTTTTTATTTTTTCCCGTTATTTGGGTGCAAAATAAGGACAAAAACAGGAAACCAAAATATTTCAAATAACTTCTTTTTTTTTTTCTAGTTATTTGGGTGCAAAATGTCCATAAGGACAAAAACAGAAAACCGAAATATTTCAAAATGTCCATAAGGACAAAAAATATTTCGGTTTTCTGCTTTTTTCCATAAGAACAAAAACAGAAAACCGAAATATTTCAAATAACTTTTTTTCTCTTTTTCCCGTTATTTGGGTGCAAAATAAGGACAAAAACAGAAAACCAAAATATTTCAAATAACTTTTTTTTTATTTTTTCCCGTTATTTGGGTGCAAAATAAGGACAAAAACAGAAAACCAAAATATTTCAAATAACTTTTTTTTTCTTTTTCCCCGTTATTTGGGTGCAAAATAAGGACAAAAACAGAGAACCAAAATATTTCAAATAACTTTTTTTTTCATTTTTCCCGTTATTTGGGTGCAAAATAAGGACAAAAACAGAAAACCAAAACATTTCAAATTTCTTTTTTTTTATTTTTTCCCGTTATTTGGGTGCAAAATAAGGACAAAAACAGAAAACCAAAATATTTCAAATAACTTTTTTTTTCTTTTTTTCCGTTATTTGGGTGCAAAAAAAGAACAAAAACAGAAAACCAAAATATTTCAAATAACTTTTTTTTTCTTTTTCCCGTTATTTGGGTGCAAAATAAGGACAAAAACAGAAAACCAAAATATTTCAAATAACTTTTTTTTTCTTCTTTCCCGTTATTTGGGTGCAAAATAAGGGCAAAAACAGAAAACCAAAATATTTCAAATAACTTTCTTTTTCTTTTTTCCCGTTATTTGGGTGCAAAATAAGGACAAAAATAGAAAACCAAAATATTTCAAATAATTTTTTTTCTTTTTTCCCGTTATTTGGGTGCAAAATAAGAACAAAAACAGAAAACCAAAATATTTCAAATAACATTTTTTTTCTTTTTTCCCGTTATTTGGGTGCAAAATAAGGGCAAAAACAGAAAACCAAAATATTTCAAATAACTTTTTTTTTCTTTTTTTCCGTTATTTGGGTGCAAAATAAGAACAAAAACAGAAAACCAAAATATTTCAAATAACTTTTTTTTTCTTATTTCCCGTTATTTGGGTGCAAAATAAGGGCAAAAACAGAAAACCAAAATATTTCAAATAACTTTTTTTTTTCTTTTTCCCGTTATTTGGGTGCAAAATAAGGACAAAAACAGAAAACCAAAACATTTCAAATTTCTTTTTTTTTATTTTTTCCCGTTATTTGGGTGCAAAATAAGGACAAAAACAGAAAACCAAAATATTTCAAATAACTTTTTTTTTCTTTTTTTCCGTTATTTGGGTGCAAAATAAGAACAAAAACAGAAAACCAAAATATTTCAAATAACTTTTTTTTTTCTTTTTCCCGTTATTTGGGTGCAAAATAAGGACAAAAACAGAAAACCAAAATATTTCAAATAACTTTTTTCTTTTTTCCCGTTATTTGGGTGCAAAATAAGGACAAAAACAGAAAACCAAAATATTTCAAATAACTTTTTTTTTCTTTTTTCCCGTTATTTGGGTGCAAAATAAGGACAAAAACAATATATTTCAAATAACTTCTTTTTCTTTTTTCCCGTTATTTGGGTGCAAAGTAAGAACAAAAACAGATAACCGAAATATTTCAAATAACTTTTTTTTCTTTTTTCCCGTTATTTGGGTGCAAAATAAGGACAAAAACAGAAAACCAAAATATTTCAAATAACCTTTTTTTTCTTTTTTCCCGTTATTTGGGTGCAAAATAAGGACAAAAACAGAAAACTAAAATATTTCAAATAACTTTTTTTTTTTTTCTCGTTATTTGGGTGCAAAATAAGGACAAAAACAGAAAACCAAAATATTTGAAATAACTTTTTTTTTATTTTTTCCCGTTATTTGGGTGCAAAATAAGGACAAAAACAGGAAACCAAAATATTTCAAATAACTTCTTTTTTTTTTTCTAGTTATTTGGGTGCAAAATGTCCATAAGGACAAAAACAGAAAACCGAAATATTTCAAAATGTCCATAAGGACAAAAAATATTTCGGTTTTCTGCTTTTTTCCATAAGAACAAAAACAGAAAACCGAAATATTTCAAATAACTTTTTTTCTCTTTTTCCCGTTATTTGGGTGCAAAATAAGGACAAAAACAGAAAACCAAAATATTTCAAATAACTTTTTTTTTATTTTTTCCCGTTATTTGGGTGCAAAATAAGGACAAAAACAGAAAACCAAAATATTTCAAATAACTTTTTTTTTCTTTTTCCCCGTTATTTGGGTGCAAAATAAGGACAAAAACAGAGAACCAAAATATTTCAAATAACTTTTTTTTTCATTTTTCCCGTTATTTGGGTGCAAAATAAGGACAAAAACAGAAAACCAAAACATTTCAAATTTCTTTTTTTTTATTTTTTCCCGTTATTTGGGTGCAAAATAAGGACAAAAACAGAAAACCAAAATATTTCAAATAACTTTTTTTTTCTTTTTTTCCGTTATTTGGGTGCAAAAAAAGAACAAAAACAGAAAACCAAAATATTTCAAATAACTTTTTTTTTCTTTTTCCCGTTATTTGGGTGCAAAATAAGGACAAAAACAGAAAACCAAAATATTTCAAATAACTTTTTTTTTCTTCTTTCCCGTTATTTGGGTGCAAAATAAGGGCAAAAACAGAAAACCAAAATATTTCAAATAACTTTCTTTTTCTTTTTTCCCGTTATTTGGGTGCAAAATAAGGACAAAAATAGAAAACCAAAATATTTCAAATAATTTTTTTTCTTTTTTCCCGTTATTTGGGTGCAAAATAAGAACAAAAACAGAAAACCAAAATATTTCAAATAACATTTTTTTTCTTTTTTCCCGTTATTTGGGTGCAAAATAAGGGCAAAAACAGAAAACCAAAATATTTCAAATAACTTTTTTTTTCTTTTTTTCCGTTATTTGGGTGCAAAATAAGAACAAAAACAGAAAACCAAAATATTTCAAATAACTTTTTTTTTCTTATTTCCCGTTATTTGGGTGCAAAATAAGGGCAAAAACAGAAAACCAAAATATTTCAAATAACTTTTTTTTTTCTTTTTCCCGTTATTTGGGTGCAAAATAAGGACAAAAACAGAAAACCAAAACATTTCAAATTTCTTTTTTTTTATTTTTTCCCGTTATTTGGGTGCAAAATAAGGACAAAAACAGAAAACCAAAATATTTCAAATAACTTTTTTTTTCTTTTTTTCCGTTATTTGGGTGCAAAATAAGAACAAAAACAGAAAACCAAAATATTTCAAATAACTTTTTTTTTTCTTTTTCCCGTTATTTGGGTGCAAAATAAGGACAAAAACAGAAAACCAAAATATTTCAAATAACTTTTTTCTTTTTTCCCGTTATTTGGGTGCAAAATAAGGACAAAAACAGAAAACCAAAATATTTCAAATAACTTTTTTTTTCTTTTTTCCCGTTATTTGGGTGCAAAATAAGGACAAAAACAGAAAACCGAAATATTTAAAATAACTTTTTTTTTCTTTTTCCCCGTTATTTGGGTGCAAAATAAGGACAAAAACAGAAAACCAAAATATTTCAAATAACTTTTTTTTTCTTTTTTCCCGTTATTTGGGTGCAAAATAAGGACAAAAACAGAAAACCAAAATATTTCAAATAACTTTCTTTTTCTTTTTTCCCGTTATTTGGGTGCAAAATAAGGACAAAAACAGAAAACCAAAATATTTCAAATAACTTTTTTCTTTTTTCCCGTTATTTGGGTGCAAAATAAGGACAAAAACAGAAAACCAAAATATTTCAAATAACTTTTTTTTTCTTTTTTCCCGTTATTTGGGTGCAAAATAAGGACAAAAACAGAAAACCGAAATATTTAAAATAACTTTTTTTTTCTTTTTTCCCGTTATTTGGGTGCAAAATAAGGACAAAAACAGAAAACCGTTATATTTAAAATAACTTTTTTTTCTTTTTTCCCGTTATTTGGGTGCAAAATAAGGACAAAAACAAAAAATCAAAATATTTGAAATAACTTTTTTTTATTTTTTCCCGTTATTTGGGTGCAAAATAAGGACAAAAACGGAAAACCAAAATATTTCAAATAACTTTTTTTTCTTTTTTCCCGTTATTTGGGTGCAAAATAAGGACAAAAACGGAAAACCGAAATATTTAAAATAACTTTTTTTTTCTTTTTTCCCGTTATTTGGGTGCAAAATAAGGACAAAAACAGAAAACCGTTATATTTAAAATAACTTTTTTTTCTTTTTTCCCGTTATTTGGGTGCAAAATAAGGACAAAAACAGAAAACCAAAATATTTCAAATAACTTTTTTTTTCTTTTTTCCCGTTATTTGGGTGCATAATAAGGACAAAAACAGAAAACCAAAATATTTCAAATATCTATTTTTTTCTTTTTTCCCGTTATTTGGGTGCAAAATAAGAACAAAAACAGAAAACCAAAATATTTCAAATAACTTTTTTTTTTCTTTTTCCCGTTATTTGGGTGCAAAATAAGGACAAAAACAAAAAACCAAAATATTTGAAATAACTTTTTTTTATTTTTTCCCGTTATTTGGGTGCAAAATAAGGACAAAAACGGAAAACCAAAATATTTCAAATAACTTTTTTTTTATCGTTATTTGGGTGCAAAATAAGGACAAAAACAGAAAACCAAAATATTTCAAATAACTTTCTTTTTCTTTTTTCCCGTTATTTGGGTGCAAAATAAGGACAAAAATAGAAAACCAAAATATTTCAAATAATTTTTTTTCTTTTTTCCCGTTATTTGGGTGCAAAATAAGAACAAAAACAGAAAACCAAAATATTTCAAATAACTTTTTTTTTCTTTTTTCCCGTTATTTGGGTGCAAAATAAGGGCAAAAACAGAAAACCAAAATATTTCAAATAACTTTTTTTTTCTTTTTTTCCGTTATTTGGGTGCAAAATAAGAACAAAAACAGAAAACCAAAATATTTCAAATAACTTTTTTTTTTTTATTTCCCGTTATTTGGGTGCAAAATAAGGGCAAAAACAGAAAACCAAAATATTTCAAATAACTTTTTTTTTTCTTTTTCCCGTTATTTGGGTGCAAAATAAGGACAAAAACAGAAAACCAAAACATTTCAAATTTCTTTTTTTTTATTTTTTCCCGTTATTTGGGTGCAAAATAAGGACAACAACAGAAAACCAAAATATTTCAAATAACTTTTTTTTTCTTTTTTTCCGTTATTTGGGTGCAAAATAAGAACAAAAACAGAAAACCAAAATATTTCAAATAACTTTTTTTTTTCTTTTTCCCGTTATTTGGGTGCAAAATAAGGACAAAAACAGAAAACCAAAATATTTCAAATAACTTTTTTTTTCTTCTTTCCCGTTATTTGGGTGCAAAATAAGGGCAAAAACAGAAAACCAAAATATTTCAAATAACTTTCTTTTTCTTTTTTCCCGTTATTTGGGTGCAAAATAAGGACAAAAATAGAAAACCAAAATATTTCAAATAACTTTTTTTCTTTTTTCCCGTTATTTGGGTGCAAAATAAGAACAAAAACAGAAAACCAAAATATTTCAAATAACTTTTTTTTTCTTTTTTCCCGTTATTTGGGTGCAAAATAAGGGCAAAAACAGAAAACCAAAATATTTCAAATAACTTTTTTTTTCTTTTTTTCCGTTATTTGGGTGCAAAATAAGAACAAAAACAGAAAACCAAAATATTTCAAATAACTTTTTTTTTCTTATTTCCCGTTATTTGGGTGCAAAATAAGGGCAAAAACAGAAAACCAAAATATTTCAAATAACTTTTTTTTTTCTTTTTCCCGTTATTTGGGTGCAAAATAAGGACAAAAACAGAAAACCGAAATATTACAAATAATTTATTTTTCTTTTTTCCCGTTATTTGGGTGCAAAATAAGGACAAAAACAGAAAACCGAAATATTTCAAATACATTTTTTTTTCTTTTTTCCTGTTATTTGGGTGCAAAATAAGGATAAAAAAAGAAAACCAAAATATTTCAAATAACTTTTTTTTTATTTTTTCCCGTTATTAGGGTGCAAAATAAGGCCAAAAACAGAAAACCAAAATATTTCAAATAACTTTCTTTTTCTTTTTTCCCGTTATTTGGGTGCAAAATAAGGACAAAAACAGAAAACCAAAATATTTCAAATAACTTTTTTCTTTTTTCCCGTTATTTGGGTGCAAAATAAGGACAAAAACAGAAAACCAAAATATTTCAAATAACTTTTTTTTTCTTTTTTCCCGTTATTTGGGTGCAAAATAAGGACAAAAACAGAAAACCGAAATATTTAAAATAACTTTTTTTTTCTTTTTTCCCGTTATTTGGGTGCAAAATAAGGACTAAAACAGAAAACTAAAATATTTCAAATAACTTTTTTTTCTTTTTTCCCGTTATTTGGGTGCAAAATAAGGACAAAAACAAAAAATCAAAATATTTGAAATAACTTTTTTTTATTTTTTCCCGTTATTTGGGTGCAAAATAAGGACAAAAACGGAAAACCAAAATATTTCAAATAACTTTTTTTTTATCGTTATTTGGGTGCAAAATAAGGACAAAAACAGAAAACCAAAATATTTCAAATTACTTTTATTTTCTTTTTTCCCGCTATGTGGGTGGAAAATAAGGACAAAAACAGAAAATCAAATATTTCAAATAACTTTTTTTTTATTTTTTCCCGTTATTTGGGTGCAAAATAAGGACAAAAACAGAAAACCAAAATATTTCAAACTACTTTTTTTTTCTTTTTTCCCGTTATGTGGGTGGAAAATAAGGACAAAAACAGAAAAACAAATATTTCAAATAACTTTTTTTTTATTTTTTCCCGTTATTTGGGTGCAAAATAAGGACAAAACAAGAAAACCAAAATATTTCAAATAACTTTTTTTTTCTTTTTTCCCGTTATGTGGGTGCAAAATAAGGACAAAAACAGAAAACCAAAATATTTCAAACAATTTTTTTTCTTTTTTCCCGTTATTTTGATGCAAAATAAGGACAACAACAGAAAACCAAAATATTTCAAATAATTTTTTTTTTTATTTTTTTCTTTATTTGGGTGCAAAATAAGGACAAAAACAGAGAACCAAAATATTTCAAATAACTTTTTTTTTCATTTTTCCCGTTATTTGGGTGCAAAATAAGGAGAAAAACAGAAAACCAAAACATTTCAAATTTCTTTTTTTAAATTTTTTCCCGTTATTTGGGTGCAAAATAAGGACAAAAACAGAAAACCAAAATATTTCAAATAACTTTTTTTTTCTTTTTTTCCCGTTATTTGGGTGCAAAATAAGAACAAAAACAGAAAACCAAAATATTTCAAATAACTTTTTTTTTCTTTTATGCCGTTATTTGGGTGCAAAATAAGAACAAAAACAGAAAACCAAAATATTTCAAATAACTTTTTTTTTCGTTTTTCCCGTTATTTGGGTGCAAAATAGGGGCAAAAACAGAAAACCAAAATATTTCAGATAACTTTTTTTTTTTTTCCCGTTATTTGGGTGCAAAATAAGGACAAAAACAGAAAACCAAATATTTGAAATAACTTTTTTTTGATTTTTTCTTGTTATTTGGGTGCAAAATAAGGACGAAAACAGAAAACCGAAATATTTCAAATAACTTTGTTTTCTTTCTTACCGTTGTTTGGGTGCAAAATAAGGACAAAAACAGAAAACCAAAATATTTCAAATAACTTTTTTTTTATTTTTTCCCGTTATTCGGGTGCAAAATAAGGCCAAAAGCAGAAAACGAAAATATTTCAAATAATTTTCTTTTTCTTTTTTCGCGTTATTTGGGTGCAAAATAAGGACAAGAACACAAAACCAAAATATTTCAAATAACTTTTTTTTTCTTTTTTCCCGTTATTTGGGTGCAAAATAAGGACAAAAGCAGAAAACCAAAATATTTCAAATAACTTTTTTTTTCTTTTTTTCCCGTTATTTGGGTGCAAAATAAGAACAAAAACAGAAAACCAAAATATTTCAAATAACTTTTTTTTTCGTTTTTCCCGTTATTTGGGTGCAAAATAGGGGCAAAAACAGAAAACCAAAATATTTCAGATAACTTTTTTTTTTTTTCCCGTTATTTGGGTGCAAAATAAGGACAAAAACAGAAAACCAAATATTTCAAATAACTTTTTTTTTCTTTTTTCCCGTTATTTGGGTGCAAAATAAGGACAAAAACAAAAAACCAAAATATTTGAAATAACTTTTTTTTATTTTTTCCCGTTATTTGGGTGCAAAATAAGGACAAAAACGGAAAACCAAAATATTTCAAATAACTTTTTTTTTATCGTTATTTGGGTGCAAAATAAGGACAAAAACAGAAAACCAAAATATTTCAAATTACTTTTATTTTCTTTTTTCCCGTTATGTGGGTGGAAAATAAGGACAAAAACAGAAAATCAAATATTTCAAATAACTTTTTTTTTATTTTTTCCCGTTATTTGGGTGCAAAATAAGGACAAAAACAGAAAACCAAAATATTTCAAACAACTTTTTTTTTCTTTTTTCCCGTTATGTGGGTGGAAAATAAGGACAAAAACAGAAAAACAAATATTTCAAATAACTTTTTTTTTATTTTTTCCCGTTATTTGGGTGCAAAATAAGGACAAAACAAGAAAACCAAAATATTTCAAATAACTTTTTTTTTCTTTTTTCCCGTTATGTGGGTGCAAAATAAGGACAAAAACAGAAAACCAAAATATTTCAAATAACTTTTTTTTCTTTTTTCCCGTTATTTTGATGCAAAATAAGGACAACAACAGAAAACCAAAATATTTCAAATAATTTTTTTTTTATTTTTTTCTTTATTTGGGTGCAAAATAAGGACAAAAACAGAGAACCAAAATATTTCAAATAACTTTTTTTTTCATTTTTCCCGTTATTTGGGTGCAAAATAAGGAGAAAAACAGAAAACCAAAACATTTCAAATTTCTTTTTTTAAATTTTTTCCCGTTATTTGGGTGCAAAATAAGGACAAAAACAGAAAACCGAAATATTTCAAATAACTTTTTTTTTCTTTTTTTCCCGTTATTTGGGTGCAAAATAAGAACAAAAACAGAAAACCAAAATATTTCAAATAACTTTTTTTTTCTTTTATGCCGTTATTTGGGTGCAAAATAAGAACAAAAACAGAAAACCAAAATATTTCAAATAACTTTTTTTTTCGTTTTTCCCGTTATTTGGGTGCAAAATAGGGGCAAAAACAGAAAACCAAAATATTTCAAATAATTTTCTTTTTCTTTTTTCGCGTTATTTGGGTGCAAAATAAGGACAAAAACACAAAACCAAAATATTTCAAATAACTTTTTTTTTCTTTTTTCCCGTTATTTGGGTGCAAAATAAGGACAAAAGCAGAAAACCAAAATATTTCAAATAACTTTTTTTTTCTTTTTTCCGTTGTTTGGGTGCAAAATAAGGACAAAAACAGAAAACCAAAATATTTCAAATAACTTTTTTTTTATTTTTTCCCGTTATTTGCGTGCAAAATAAGGAGAAAAACAGAAAACCGAAATATTTCAAATAACTTTTTTTTTCTTTTTTCCCGTTATTTGGGTGCAAAATAAGGACAAAAACAGAAAACCAAAATATTTCAAATAACTTTTTTTTTTATTTTTTCCCGTTATTTGGGTGCAAAATAAAAACACAAACAGAAAACCAAAATATTTCAAATTACTTTTTTTTCTTTTTTCCCGTTATTTGGGTGCAAAATAAGGACAAAAACAGAAAACCAAAATATTTCAAATAACTTTTTTTTAATTTTTTCCCGTTATTTGGGTGCAAAATAAGGACAAATACAGAAAACCAAAATATTTCAAATAACTTTTTTTTTCTTTTTTCCCGTTATTTGGGTGCAAAATAAGGACAAAAACAGAAAACCGAAATATTTCAAATAACATTTTTTTCTTTTTCGCGTTATTTGGGTGCAAAATAAGGACAAAAACAGAAAACCAAATTATTTCAAATAACTTTTTTTTTCTTTTTTCCCGTTATTTGGGTGCAAAATAAGGACAAAAACAGAAAACCAAAATATTTCAAATAACTTTTTTTTTTTCTTTTTTCCCGTTATTTTGGTGCAAAATAAGGACAAAAACAGAAAACCAAAATATTTCAAATAACTTTTTTTTTATTTTTTCCCGTTATTTGGGTGCAAAATAAGCGCAAGAACAGAAAACCGAAATATTTCAAATAACTTTTTTTTTCTTTTTTCCCATTATTTGGGTGCAAAATAAGGACAAAAACAGAAAACCAAAATATTTCAAATAACTTTTTTTTTATTTTTTCCCGTTATTTGGGTGCAAAATAAGGACAAAAACAGAAAACCGAAATATTTCAAATAACATTTTTTTCTTTTTTCGCATTATTTGGGTGCAAAATAAGGACAAAAACAGAAAACCAAATTATTTCAAATAACTTTTTTTTTCTTTTTTCCCGTTATTTGGGTGCAAAATAAGGAAAAAAACAGAAAACCGAAATATTTCAAATAACTTTTTTTTTCTTTTTTCCCGATATTTGGGTGCAAAATAAGGACAAAAACAGAAAACCGAAATATTTCAAATAACTTTTTTTTTCTTTTTTACCGTTATTTGGGTGCAAAATAAGGACAAAAACAGAAAACCAAAATATTTCAAATAACTTTTTTTTTATTTTTTCCCGTTATTTGGGTGCAAAATAAGGACA
>OZ010648.1:20562763-20601246 GCA_963932195.1 Empis livida
TTTTGCTCCCAAATAACGGGAAAAAAGGGAAAAAAAGTTATTTGAAATATTTTGGTTTTCTGTTTTTGTCCTTAGTTTGCACCCAAATAACGGGAAAAAAGAAAGAAAAGGTTATTTGAAATATTTTGGTTTTCTGTTTTTGTGCTTATTTTGAACCCAAATAACGGGAAAAAATAAAAAAAAAGTTATTTGAAATATTTTGGTTTTCTGTTTTTGTCCTTATTTTGCACCCAAATTATGGGATAAAATAAAAAAAAAGTTATTTGAAATATTTTGGTTTTCTGTTTTTGTCCTTATTTTGCACCCAAATAACGGGAAAAAATAAAAACAAAGTTATTTGAAATATTTTGGTTTTCTGTTTTGTCCTTATTTTGCACCCAAATAACGGGAAAAAGAAAAAAAAGTTATTTGAAATATTTTGGTTTTCTGATTTTTGTCCTTATTTTGCACCCAAATAACGGGAAAAAAGAAAAAGAAAGTTATTTGAAATATTTTGGTTTTCTGTTTTTGTCCTTATTTTGCACCCAAATAACGGGAAAAAATAAAAACAAAGTTATTTGAAATATTTTGGTTTTCTGTTTTGTCCTTATTTTGCACCCAAATAACGGGAAAAAATAAAAACCAAAGTTATTTGAAATATTTTGGTTTTCTGTTTTGTCCTTATTTTGCACTCCAAATAACGGGAAAAAAGAAAAAAAAAGTTATTTGAAATATTTTGGTTTTCTGTTTTTGTCCTTATTTTGCACCCAAATAACGGGAGAAAAAAAAAAGTTATTTGAAATATTTTGGTTTTCTGTTTTTGTCCTTATTTTGCACCCAAATAACGGGAAAAAAGAAAAAAATTTTTTTTGAAATATTTTGGTTTTATCTTTTTGTCCTTATTTTGCACCCAAATACCGGGAAAAAGGAAAAAAAAGTTATTTGCAATATTTTGGTTTTCTGTTTGTGTCCTTATTTTGCACCCAAATAACGGGAAAAAAGAAAAAAAAGTTATTTGAAATATTTTGGTTTTCTGTTTTTGTCCTTATTTTGCACCCAAATAACGAGAAAAAAGAAAAAAAAGTTATTTGAAATATTTCGGTTTTCTGTTTTTGTCCTTATTTTGCACCCAAATAACGGGAAAAAGAAAAATAAAAGTTATTTGAAATATTATGGTTTTCTGTTTTTGTCCTTATTTTGCACCCAAATAACGAGAAAAAAAAAAGTTATTTGAAATATTTTGGTTTTCTGTTTTTGTCCTTATTTTGCACCCAAATAATCGAAAAAACGAAAAAAAAAAAATATATTTGAAATATTTTGGTTTTCTGTTTTTGTCCTTATTTTGCACCCAAATAACGGGAAAAAAGAAAAAAAAGTTATTTGAAATATTTTGGTTTTCTGTTTTTGTCCTAATTTTGCACCCAAATAACGGGAAAAAATAAAAAAAAAGTTATTTGAAATATTTTGGTTTTCTGTTTTTGTCCTTATTTTGTACCCAAATAACGGGAAAAAAGGAAAAAATAGTTATTTGAAATATTTTGGTTTTCTGTTTTTGTCCTTATTTTGCACCCAAATAACGGGAAAAAATAAAAAAAAAGTTATTTGAAATATTTTGGTTTTCTGTTTTGTCCTTATTTTGCACCCAAATAACGGGAAAAAAGAAAAAAAAAGTTATTTGAAATATTTTGGTTTTCTGTTTTTGTCCTTATTTTGCACCCAAATAACGGGAAAAAAGAAAAAAAAGGTTATTTGAAATATTTTGGTTTTCTGTTTTTGTCCTTATTTTGCACCCAAATAACGGGAAAAAATAAAAAAAAAGTTATTTGAAATATTTTGGTTTTTTGTTTTTGTCCTTATTTTGCACCCAAATAACGGGAAAAAAGAAAAAAAAAGTTGTTTGAAATATTTTGGTTTTCTGTTTTTGTCCTTATTTTGCACCCAAATAACGGGAAAAAAGAAAAAAAAAGTTATTTGAAATATTTTGGTTTTCTGTTTTTGTCCCTATTTTGCACCCAAATAACAGGGGAAAAAAAAAGTTATTTGAAATATTTTGGTTTTCTGTTTTGTCCTTATTTTGCACCCAAATAACGGGAAAAAGAAGAAAAAAGTTTTTTGAAATATTTTGGTTTTCTGTTTTTGTCCTTATTTTGCACCCAAATAACGGGAAAAATATAAAAAAAGTTATTTGAATTATTTTGGTTTTCTGTTTTTGTCCTTATTTTGCACCCAAATAACGGAAAAAAGAAAAAAAAAGTTATTTGAAATATTTCTGTTTTCTGTTTTTGTCCTTATTTTGCACTCAAATAACGGGAAAAAATAAAAAAAAAGTTATTTGAAATATTTTAGTTTTCTGTTTTTGCCTTATTTTGCACCCAAATAACGGGAAAAAAGAAAAAAAAAGTTATTTGAAATATTTTGGTTTTCTGTTTTTGTCCTTATTTTACACCCAAATAACGGGAAAAAAGAAAAAAAAAGTTATTTGAAATACTTCGGTTTTCTCTTTTGTCCTTATTTTGCACCCAAATAACGGGAAAAAAAAAAAAGTTATTTGAAATATTTTGGTTTTCTGTTTTTGTCCTTATTTTGCACCAAAAAAATGGGAAAAAGGAAAAAAAAGTTATTTGAAATATTTTGGTTTTCTGTTTTTGTCCTTATTTTGCACCGAAATAACTGGAGAAAAGAAAAAAAAAGTTATTTGAAATATTTTTGTTTTCTTTTTTTGTCCTTATTTTGCACCCAAATAACGGGAAAAAATAAAAAAAAGTTATTTGAAATATTTTGGTTTTCTGTATTGTCCTTATTTTGCACCCAAATAACGGGAAAAAAGTGAAAAAAAGTTATGGGAAATATTTTGGTTTTCTGTTTTTGTCCTTATTTTGCACCCAAATAACGGGAAAAAAGAAAAAAAAGGTTATTTGAAATATTTTGGTTTTCTGTTTTTGTCCTTATTTTGCACCCAAATAACGGGAAAAAATAAAAAAGTTATTTGAAATATTTTGGTTTTCTGTTTTTGTCCTTATTTTGCACCCAAATAACGGGATAAAATAAAAAAAAAGTTATTTGAAATATTTTGGTTTTCTGTTTTTGTCCTTATTTTGCAACCAAAGAACGGGAAAAAAGAAAACAAAAGTTATTTGAAATATTTTCGTTTTCTGTTTTTGTCCTTATTTTGCACCCAAATAACGGGAAAAAATAAAAACAAAGTTATTTGAAATATTTTGGTTTTCTGTTTTGTCCTTATTTTGCACCCAAATAACGGGAAAAAAGAAAAAAAAAGTTATTTGAAATATTTTGGTTTTCTGATTTTGTCCTAATTTTGCACCCAAATAACGGAAAAAAAGAAAAAAAAAGTTATTTGAAATATTTTGGTTTTCTGTTTTTGTCCTTATTTTGCACCCAAATAACGGGAAAACAGAAAAAACAGTTATTTGAAATATTTCGGTTTTCTGTTTTTGTCCTTATTTTGCACCCAAATAACGGGAAAAAAGAAAAAAAAGTTATTTGAAATATTTTGGTTTTCTGTTTTTGTCCTAATTTTGCACCCAAATAACGGGAAAAAATAAAAAAAAAGTTATTTGAAATATTTTGGTTTTCTGTTTTTGTCCTTATTTTGCACCCAAATAACGGGAAAAAATAAAAAAAAAGTTATTTGAAATATTTTGGTTTTCTGTTTTTGTCCTTATTTTGCACCCAAATAACGGGAAAAAAGAAAAAAAAAGTTATCTGAAATATTTTGGTTTTCTGTTTTTGTCCTTATTTTGCACCCAAATAACGGGAAAAAATAAAAAAAAAGTTATTTGAAATATTTTGGTTTTCTGTTTTGTCCTTATTTTGCACCCAAATAACGGGAAAAAAGAAAAAAAAAGTTATTTGAAATATTTTGGTTTTCTGTTTTTGTCCTTATTTTGCACCCAAATAACGGGAAAAAAGAAAAAAAAGGTTATTTGAAATATTTTGGTTTTCTGTTTTTGTCCTTATTTTGCACCCAAATAACGGGAAAAAATAAAAACAAAGTTATTTGAAATAGTTTGGTTTTCTGTTTTGTCCTTATTTTGCACCCAAATAACGGGAAAAAAGAAAAACAAAGTTATTTGAAATATTTTGGTTTTCTGTTTTGTCCTTATTTTGCACCCAAATAACGGGAAAAAAGAAAAAAAAAGTTATTTGAAATATTTTGGTTTTCTGATTTTGTCCTTATTTTGCACCCAAATAACGGGAAAAAAGAAAAAAAAAGTTATTTGAAATATTTTGGTTTTCTGTTTTTGTCCTTATTTTGCACCCAAATAACGGGAAAACAGAAAAAAAAAGTTATTTGAAATATTTCGGTTTTCTGTTTTTGTCCTTATTTTGCACCCAAATAACGGGAAAAAAGAAAAAAAAGTTATTTGAAATATTTTGGTTTTCTGTTTTTGTCCTAATTTTGCACCCAAATAACGGGAAAAATAAAAAAAAGTTATTTGAAATATTTTGGTTTTCTGTTTTTGTCCTTATTTGGCACCCAAATAACGGGAAAAAATAAAAACAAAGTTATTTGAAATATTTTGGTTTTCTGTTTTGTCCTTATTTTGCACCCAAATAACGGGATAAAATAAAAAAAAGTTATTTGAAATATTTTGGTTTTCTGTTTTTGTCCTTATTTTGCACCCAAAGATCGGGAAAAAAGAAAACAAAAGTTATTTGAAATATTTTCGTTTTCTGTTTTTGTCCTTATTTTGCACCCAAATAACGGGAAAAAAGAAAAAAAAGTTATTTGAAATATTTCGGTTTTCTGTTTTTGTCCTTATTTTGCACCCAAATAACGGGAAAAAAGAAAAAAAAGTTATTTGAAATATTTTGGTTTTCTATTTTTGTCTTAATTTTGCACCCAAATAGCGGGAAAAAATAAAAAAAAAAGTTATTTGAAATATTTTGGTTTTCTGTTTTGTCCTTATTTTGCACGCCAAATAACGGGAAAAAATAAAAAAAAAGTTATTTGAAATATTTGGTTTTCTGTTTTTGTCCTTATTTTGCAACCAAATAACTGGAAAAAGAAAAAAAAAGTTATTTGAAATATTTTGGTTTTCTGTTTTTGTCCTTATTTGCACCCAAATAACGGGAAAAAAGAAAAAAAGGTTATTTGAAATATTTTGGTTTTCTGTTTTTGTTCTTATTTTGCACCCAAATAACGGGAAAAAATAAAAAAAAGTTATTTGAAATATTTTGGTTTTCTGTTTTTGTCCTTATTTTGCACCCAAATAACGGGAAAAAATAAAAAAAAAGTTGTTTGAAACATTTTGGTTTTCTGTTTTTGTCCTTATTTTGCACCCAAATAACGGGAAAAAAGAAAAAAAAAGTTATTTGAAATATTTTGGTTTTCTGTTTTTGTCCTCATTTTGCACCCAAATAACGGGCAAAAAAAAAAGTTATTTGAAATATTTTGGTTTTCTGTTTTGTCCTTATTTTGCACCCAAATAACGGGAAAAAATAAGAAAAAAGTTTTTTGAAATATTTTGGTTTTCTGTTTTTGTCCTTATTTTGCACCCAAATAACGGGAAAAATATAAAAAAAGTTATTTGAATTATTTTGGTTTTCTGTTTTTGTCCTTATTTTGCACCCAAATAACGGAAAAAAGAAAAAAAAAGTTATTTGAAATATTTCTGTTTTCTGTTTTTGTCCTTATTTTGCACCCAAATAACGGGAAAAAATGAAAAAAAAGTTATTTGAAATATTTTAGTTTTCTGTTTTTGTCCTTATTTTACACCCAAATAACGGGAAAAAAGAAAAAAATTTTTTTTGAAATATTTTGGTTTTCTCTTTTTGTCCTTATTTTGCACCCAAATAACGGGAAAAAAGAAAAAAAAGTTATTTGCAATATTTTGGTTTTCTGTTTGTGTCCTTATTTTGCACCCAAATAACGGGAAAAAAGAAAAAAAAGTTCTTTGAAATATTTTGGTTTTCTGTTTTTGTCCTTATTTTGCACCCAAATAACGAGAAAAAAGAAAAAAAAGTTATTTGAAATATTTCGGTTTTCTGTTTTTGTCCTTACTTTGCACCCAAATAACGGGAAAAAAGAAAAAAAAAGTTATTTGAAATATTATGGTTTTCTGTTTTTGTCCTTATTTTGCACCCAAATAACGAGAACAAAAAAAAAAGTTATTTGAAATATTTTGGTTTTCTGTTTTTGTCCTTATTTTGCACCCAAATAAAGGGAAAAAAAAAAAAAAAGTTATTTGAAATATTTCGGTTTTCTGTTTTTGTCCTTATTTTGCACCGAAATAACGGGAAAAAATTTGAAATATTTTGGTTTTCTGTTTTTGTCCTTATTTTGCACCCAAATAATCGAAAAAAAGAAAAAAAAAGTTATTTGAAATATTTTGGTTTTCTGTTTTTGTCCTTATTTTGCACCCAAATAACGGGAAAAAAGAAAAAAAAGTTATTTGAAATATTTTGGTTTTCTGTTTTTGTCCTAATTTTGCACCCAAATAACGGGAAAAAATAAAAAAAAAGTTATTTGAAATATTTTGGTTTTCTGTTTTTGTCTTTATTTTGCACCCAAATGACGGGAAAAAATAAAAAAAAAGTTATTTGAAATATTTTGGTTTTCTGTTTTTGTCTTTATTTTGTACCCAAATAACGGGAAAAAAGAAAAAAAAAGTTATTTGAAATATTTTGGTTTTCTGTTTTTGTCCTTATTTTGCACCCAAGTAACGGAAAAAAATAAAAAAAAAGTTATTTGAAATATTTTGGTTTTCTGTTTTTGTCCTTATTTTGCACCCAAATAACGGGAAAAAAGAAAAAAAAGGTTATTTGAAATATTTTGGTTTTCTGTTTTTGTCCTTATTTTGCACCCAAATAACGGGAAAAAATAAAAAAAAAGTTATTTGAAATATTTTGGTTTTCTGTTTTTGTTCTTATTTTGCACCCAAATAACGGGAAAAAATAAAAAAAAAGTTGTTTGAAATATTTTGGTTTTCTGTTTTTGTCGTTATTTTGCACCCAAATAACGGGAAAAAAGAAAAAAAAAGTTATTTGAAATATTTTGGTTTTCTGTTTTTGTCCTTATTTTGCACCCAAATAACAGGGAAAAAAAAAATTATTTGAAATATTTTGGTTTTCTGTTTTGTCCTTATTTTGCACCCAAATAACGGGAAAAAGAAGAAAAAAGTTATTTGAAATACTTCGGTTTTCTGTTTTGTCCTTATTTTGCTCCCAAATAACGGGAAAAAAGAAAGAAAAGGTTATTTGAAATATTTTGGTTTTCTGTTTTTGTGCTTATTTTGAACCCAAATAACGGGAAAAAATAAAAAAAAAGTTATTTGAAATATTTTGGTTTTCTGTTTTTGTCCTTATTTTGCACCCAAATAACGGGAAAAAAGAAAGAAAAGGTTATTTGAAATATTTTGGTTTTCTGTTTTTGTGCTTATTTTGAACCCAAATAACGGGAAAAAATAAAAAAAAAGTTATTTGAAATATTTTGGTTTTCTGTTTTTGTCCTTATTTTGCACCCAAATTATGGGATAAAATAAAAAAAAAGTTATTTGAAATATTTTGGTTTTCTGTTTTTGTCCTTATTTTGCACCCAAATAACGGGAAAAAATAAAAACAAAGTTATTTGAAATATTTTGGTTTTCTGTTTTGTCCTTATTTTGCACCCAAATAACGGGAAAAAAGAAAAAAAAGTTATTTGAAATATTTTGGTTTTCTGATTTTGTCCTTATTTTGCACCCAAATAACGGGAAAAAAGAAAAAAAAAGTTATTTGAAATATTTTGGTTTTCTGTTTTTGTCCTTATTTTGCACCCAAATAACGGGAAAAAATAAAAACAAAGTTATTTGAAATATTTTGGTTTTCTGTTTTGTCCTTATTTTGCACCCAAATAACGGGAAAAAATAAAAACAAAGTTATTTGAAATATTTTGGTTTTCTGTTTTGTCCTTATTTTGCACCCAAATAACGGGAAAAAAGAAAAAAAAAGTTATTTGAAATATTTTGGTTTTCTGTTTTTGTCCTTATTTTGCACCCAAATAACGGGAAAAAAAAAAAAGTTATTTGAAATATTTTGGTTTTCTGTTTTTGTCCTTATTTTGCACCCAAATAACGGGAAAAAATAAAAACAAAGTTATTTGAAATATTTTGGTTTTCTGTTTTGTCCTTATTTTGCACCCAAATAACGGGAAAAAATAAAAAAAAAATTATTTGAAATATTTTGGTTTTCTGTTTTTGTCCTTATTTTGCACCCAAATAACGGGATAAAATAAAAAAAAAGTTATTTGAAATATTTTGGTTTTCTGTTCTTGTCCTTATTTTGCACCCAAAGAACGGGAAAAAAGAAAAAAAAAGTTATTTGAAATATTTTGGTTTTCTGTTTTTGTCCTTTTTTTGCACCCAAATAACGGGAAAAAATAAAAACAAAGTTATTTGAAATATTTTGGTTTTCTGTTTTGTCCTTATTTTGCACCCAAATAACGGGAAAAAAGAAAAAAAAAGTTATTTGAAATATTTTGGTTTTCTGATTTTGTCCTTATTTTGCACCCAAATAACGGGAAAAAAGAAAAAAAAAGTTATTTGAAATATTATGGTTTTCTGTTTTTGTCCTTATTTTGCACCCAAATAACGAGAAAAAAAAAAGTTATTTGAAATATTTTGGTTTTCTGTTTTTGTCCTTATTTTGCACCCAAATAACGGGAAAAAAGAAAAAAAAAGTTATTTGAAATATTTCGGTTTTCTGTTTTTGTCCTTATTTTGCACCCAAATAATCGAAAAAACGAAAAAAAAAAAATATATTTGAAATATTTTGGTTTTCTGTTTTTGTCCTTATTTTGCACCCAAATAACGGGAAAAAGGAAAAAAAAGTTATTTGAAATATTTTGGTTTTCTGTTTTTGTCCTTATTTTGCACCCAAATAACGGGAAAAAATAAAAAAAAAGTTATTTGAAATATTTTGGTTTTATGTTTTGTCCTTATTTTGCACCCAAATAACGGGAAAAAATAAAAAAAAAGTTATTTGAAATATTTTGGTTTTCTGTTTTTGTCGTTATTTTGCACCCAAATAACGGGAAAAAAGAAAAAAAAAGTTATTTGAAATATTTTGGTTTTCTGTTTTTGTCCTTATTTTGCACCCAAATAACAGGGAAAAAAAAAATTATTTGAAATATTTTGGTTTTCTGTTTTGTCCTTATTTTGCACCCAAATAACGGGAAAAAGAAGAAAAAAGTTATTTGAAATACTTCGGTTTTCTGTTTTGTCCTAATTTTGCTCCCAAATAACGGGAAAAAAGAAAGAAAAGGTTATTTGAAATATTTTGGTTTTCTGTTTTTGTGCTTATTTTGAACCCAAATAACGGGAAAAAATAGAAACAAAGTTATTTGAAATATTTTGGTTTTCTGTTTTTGTCCTTATTTTGCACCCAAATAACGGGAAAAAAGAAAGAAAAGGTTATTTGAAATATTTTGGTTTTCTGTTTTTGTGCTTATTTTGAACCCAAATAACGGAAAAAAATAAAAAAAAAGTTATTTGAAATATTTTGGTTTTCTGTTTTTGTCCTTATTTTGCACCCAAATAACGGGAAAAAATAAAAAAAAAGTTATTTGAAATATTTTGGTTTTCTGTTTTTGTCCTTATTTTGCACCCAAATAACGGGAAAAAATAAAAAAAAAGTTGTTTGAAATATTTTGGTTTTCTGTTTTTGTCGTTATTTTGCACCCAAATAACGGGAAAAAAGAAAAAAAAAGTTATTTGAAATATTTTGGTTTTCTGTTTTTGTCCTTATTTTGCACCCAAATAACAGGGAAAAAAAAAATTATTTGAAATATTTTGGTTTTCTGTTTTGTCCTTATTTTGCACCCAAATAACGGGAAAAAGAAGAAAAAAGTTATTTGAAATACTTCGGTTTTCTGTTTTGTCCTTATTTTGCTCCCAAATAACGGGAAAAAAGAAAGAAAAGGTTATTTGAAATATTTTGGTTTTCTGTTTTTGTGCTTATTTTGAACCCAAATAACGGGAAAAAATAAAAAAAAAGTTATTTGAAATATTTTGGTTTTCTGTTTTTGTCCTTATTTTGCACCCAAATAACGGGAAAAAAGAAAGAAAAGGTTATTTGAAATATTTTGGTTTTCTGTTTTTGTGCTTATTTTGAACCCAAATAACGGGAAAAAATAAAAAAAAAGTTATTTGAAATATTTTGGTTTTCTGTTTTTGTCCTTATTTTGCACCCAAATTATGGGATAAAATAAAAAAAAAGTTATTTGAAATATTTTGGTTTTCTGTTTTTGTCCTTTGTTTGCACCCAAATAACGGGAAAAAATAAAAACAAAGTTATTTGAAATATTTTGGTTTTCTGTTTTGTCCTTATTTTGCACCCAAATAACGGGAAAAAAGAAAAAAAAGTTATTTGAAATATTTTGGTTTTCTGATTTTGTCCTTATTTTGCACCCAAATAACGGGAAAAAAGAAAAAAAAAGTTATTTGAAATATTTTGGTTTTCTGTTTTTGTCCTTATTTTGCACCCAAATAACGGGAAAAAATAAAAACAAAGTTATTTGAAATATTTTGGTTTTCTGTTTTGTCCTTATTTTGCACCCAAATAACGGGAAAAAATAAAAACAAAGTTATTTGAAATATTTTGGTTTTCTGTTTTGTCCTTATTTTGCACCCAAATAACGGGAAAAAAGAAAAAAAAAGTTATTTGAAATATTTTGGTTTTCTGTTTTTGTCCTTATTTTGCACCCAAATAACGGGAAAAAAAAAAAAGTTATTTGAAATATTTTGGTTTTCTGTTTTTGTCCTTATTTTGCACCCAAATAACGGGAAAAAATAAAAACAAAGTTATTTGAAATATTTTGGTTTTCTGTTTTGTCCTTATTTTGCACCCAAATAACGGGAAAAAATAAAAAAAAAATTATTTGAAATATTTTGGTTTTCTGTTTTTGTCCTTATTTTGCACCCAAATAACGGGATAAAATAAAAAAAAAGTTATTTGAAATATTTTGGTTTTCTGTTCTTGTCCTTATTTTGCACCCAAAGAACGGGAAAAAAGAAAAAAAAAGTTATTTGAAATATTTTGGTTTTCTGTTTTTGTCCTTTTTTTGCACCCAAATAACGGGAAAAAATAAAAACAAAGTTATTTGAAATATTTTGGTTTTCTGTTTTGTCCTTATTTTGCACCCAAATAACGGGAAAAAAGAAAAAAAAAGTTATTTGAAATATTTTGGTTTTCTGATTTTGTCCTTATTTTGCACCCAAATAACGGGAAAAAAGAAAAAAAAAGTTATTTGAAATATTATGGTTTTCTGTTTTTGTCCTTATTTTGCACCCAAATAACGAGAAAAAAAAAAGTTATTTGAAATATTTTGGTTTTCTGTTTTTGTCCTTATTTTGCACCCAAATAACGGGAAAAAAGAAAAAAAAAGTTATTTGAAATATTTCGGTTTTCTGTTTTTGTCCTTATTTTGCACCCAAATAATCGAAAAAACGAAAAAAAAAAATATATTTGAAATATTTTGGTTTTCTGTTTTTGTCCTTATTTTGCACCCAAATAACGGGAAAAAAGAAAAAAAAGTTATTTGAAATATTTTGGTTTTCTGTTTTTGTCCTTATTTTGCACCCAAATAACGGGAAAAAATAAAAAAAAAGTTATTTGAAATATTTTGGTTTTCTGTTTTGTCCTTATTTTGCACCCAAATAACGGGAAAAAATAAAAAAAAAGTTATTTGAAATATTTTGGTTTTTTGTTTTTGTCCTTATTTTGCACCCAAATAACGGGAAAAGAGAAAAAAAAGTTGTTTGAAATATTTTGGTTTTCTGTTTTTGACCTTATTTTGCACCTAAATAACGGGTAAAAAGAACAAAAAATTTAACTGAAATATTTTGGTTTTCTATTTTTGTCCTTATTTTGCACCCAAGTAACGGAAAAAAATAAAAAAAAAGTTATTTGAAATATTTTGGTTTTCTGTTTTTGTCCTTATTTTGCACCCAAATAACGGGAAAAAAGAAAAAAAAGGTTAGTTGAAATAATTTGGTTTTCTGTTTTTGTCCTTATTTTGCACCCAAGTAACGGGAAAAAATAAAAAAAAAGTTATTTGAAATATTTTGGTTTTCTGTTTTTGTCCTTATTTTGCACCCAAATAACGGGAAAAAATAAAAAAAAAGTTGTTTGAAATATTTTGGTTTTCTATTTTTGTCCTTATTTTTCACCCAAATAACGGGAAAAAAGAAAAAAAAAGTTATTTGAAATATTTTGGTTTTCTGTTTTTGTCCTTATTTTGCACCCAAATAACAGGGAAAAAAAAATTATTTGAAATATTTTGGTTTTCTGTTTTGTCCTTATTTTGCACCCAAATAACGGGAAAAAGAAGAAAAAAGTTATTTGAAATACTTCGGTTTTCTGTTTTGTCCTTATTTTGCTCCCAAATAACGGGAAAAAAGGGAAAAAAAGTTATTTGAAATATTTTGTTTTCTGTTTTTGTCCTTAGTTTGCACCCAAATAACGGGAAAAAAGAAAGAAAAGGTTATTTGAAATATTTTGGTTTTCTGTTTTTGTGCTTATTTTGAACCCAAATAACGGGAAAAAATAAAAAAAAAGTTATTTGAAATATTTTGGTTTTCTGTTTTTGTCCTTATTTTGCACCCAAATTATGGGATAAAATAAAAAAAAAGTTATTTGAAATATTTTGGTTTTCTGTTTTTGTCCTTATTTTTCACCCAAATAACGGGAAAAAATAAAAACAAAGTTATTTGAAATATTTTGGTTTTCTGTTTTGTCCTTATTTTGCACCCAAATAACGGGAAAAAAGAAAAAAAAGTTATTTGAAATATTTTGGTTTTCTGATTTTGTCCTTATTTTGCACCCAAATAACGGGAAAAAAGAAAAAAAAAGTTATTTGAAATATTTTGGTTTTCTGTTTTTGTCCTTATTTTGCACCCAAATAACGGGAAAAAATAAAAACAAAGTTATTTGAAATATTTTGGTTTTCTGTTTTGTCCTTATTTTGCACCCAAATAACGGGAAAAAATAAAAACAAAGTTATTTGAAATATTTTGGTTTTCTGTTTTGTCCTTATTTTGCACCCAAATAACGGGAAAAAAGAAAAAAAAAGTTATTTGAAATATTTTGGTTTTCTGTTTTTGTCCTTATTTTGCACCCAAATAACGGGGAAAAAAAAAAAGTTATTTGAAATATTTTGGTTTTCTGTTTTTGTCCTTATTTTGCACCCAAATAACGGGAAAAAATAAAAACAAAGTTATTTGAAATATTTTGGTTTTCTGTTTTATCCTTATTTTGCACCCCAAATAACGGGAAAAATAAAAAAAAAATTATTTGAAATATTTTGGTTTTCTGTTTTTGTCCTTATTTTGCACCCAAATAACGGGATAAATTAAAAAAAAAGTATTTGAAATGTTTTGATTTGCTGTTCTTGTCCTTATTTTGCAACCAAAGAACGGGAAAAAAGAAAAAAAAAGTTATTTGAAATATTTTGGTTTTCTGTTTTTGTCCTTTTTTTGCACCCAAATAACGGGAAAAAATAAAAACAAAGTTATTTGAAATATTTTGGTTTTCTGTTTTGTCCTTATTTTGCACCCAAATAACGGGAAAAAAGAAAAAAAAAGTTATTTGAAATATTTTGGTTTTCTGATTTTGTCCTTATTTTGCACCCAAATAACGGGAAAAAAGAAAAAAAAGTTATTTGAAATATTTTGGTTTTCTGTTTTTGTCCTAATTTTGCACCCAAATAACAAGAAAAAAAAAAGTTATTTGAAATATTTTGGTTTTCTGTTTTTGTCCTTATTTTGCACCCAAATAACGGGAAAAAAGAAAAAAAAAGTTATTTGAAATATTTCGGTTTTCTGTTTTTGTCCTTATTTTGCACCCAAATAATCGAAAAAACGAAAAAAAAAAAATATATTTGAAATATTTTGGTTTTCTGTTTTTGTCCTTATTTTGCACCCAAATAACGGGAAAAAAGAAAAAAAAGTTATTTGAAATATTTTGGTTTTCTGTTTTTGTCCTAATTTTGCACCCAAATAACGGGGAAAAATAAAAAAAAAATTATTTGAAATATTTTGGTTTTCTGTTTTTGTCCTTATTTTGCACCCAAGTAACGAGAAAAAATAAAAAAAAAGTTATTTGAAATATTTTGGTTTTCTGTTTTTGTCCTTATTTTGCACCCAAATAACGGGAAAAAATAAAAAAAAAGTTGTTTGAAATATTTTGGTTTTCTGTTTTTGTCCTTATTTTGCACCCAAATAACGGGAAAAAAGAAAAAAAAAGTTATTTGAAATATTTTGGTTTTCTGTTTTTGTCCTTATTTTGCACCCAAATAACAGGGGAAAAAAAAATTATTTGAAATATTTTGGTTTTCTGTTTTGTCCTTATTTTGCACCCAAATAACGGGAAAAAGAAGAAAAAAGTTATTTGAAATACTTCGGTTTTCTGTTTTGTCCTTATTTTGCTCCCAAATAACGGGAAAAAAGGGAAAAAAAGTTATTTGAAATATTTTGGTTTTCTGTTTTTGTCCTTAGTTTGCACCCAAATAACGGGAAAAAAGAAAGAAAAGGTTATTTGAAATATTTTGGTTTTCTGTTTTTGTGCTTATTTTGAACCCAAATAACGGGAAAAAATAAAAAAAAAGTTATTTGAAATATTTTGGTTTTCTGTTTTTGTCCTTATTTTGCACCCAAATTATGGGATAAAATAAAAAAAAAGTTATTTGAAATATTTTGGTTTTCTGTTTTTGTCCTTATTTTGCACCCAAATAACGGGAAAAAATAAAAACAAAGGTATTTGAAATATTTTGGTTTTCTGTTTTGTCCTTATTTTGCACCCAAATAACGGGAAAAAAGAAAAAAAAGTTATTTGAAATATTTTGGTTTTCTGATTTTGTCCTTATTTTGCACCCAAATAACGGGAAAAAAGAAAAAGAAAGTTATTTGAAATATTTTGGTTTTCTGTTTTTGTCCTTATTTTGCACCCAATAACGGCAAAAAATAAAAACAAAGTTATTTGAAATATTTTGGTTTTCTGTTTTGTCCTTATTTTGCACCCAAATAACGGGAAAAAATAAAACCAAAGTTATTTGAAATATTTGGTTTTCTGTTTTGTCCTTATTTTGCACCCAAATAACGGGAAAAAAGAAAAAAAAGTTATTTGAAATATTTTGGTTTTCTGTTTTTGTCCTTATTTTGCACCCAAATAACGGGAAAAAAAAAAAGTTATTTGAAATATTTTGGTTTTCTGTTTTTTGTCCTTATTTTGCACCCAAATAACGGGAAAAAATAAAAAAAAAGTTATTTGAAATATTTTGGTTTTCTGTTTTGTCCTTATTTTGCACCCAAATAACGGGAAAAATAAAAAAAAAATTATTTGAAATATTTTGGTTTTCTGTTTTTGTCCTTATTTTGCACCCAAATAACGGGATAAAATAAAAAAAAAGTTATTTGAAATATTTTGGTTTTCTGTTCTTGTCCTTATTTTGCACCCAAAGAACGGGAAAAAAGAAAAAAAAAGTTATTTGAAATATTTTGGTTTTCTGTTTTTGTCCTTTTTTTGCACCCAAATAACGGGAAAAAATAAAAACAAAGTTATTTGAAATATTTTGGTTTTCTGTTTTGTCCTTATTTTGCACCCAAATAACGGGAAAAAAGAAAAAAAAAGTTATTTGAAATATTTTGGTTTTCTGATTTTGTCCTTATTTTGCACCCAAATAACGGGAAAAAAGAAAAAAAAAGTTATTTGAAATATTATGGTTTTCTGTTTTTGTCCTTATTTTGCACCCAAATAACGAGAAAAAAAAAAGTTATTTGAAATATTTTGGTTTTCTGTTTTTGTCCTTATTTTGCACCCAAATAACGGGAAAAAAGAAAAAAAAAGTTATTTGAAATATTTCGGTTTTCTGTTTTTGTCCTTATTTTGCACCCAAATAATCGAAAAAACGAAAAAAAAAAAATATATTTCAGATAATTTGGTTTTCTGTTTTTGTCCTTATTTTGCACCCAAATAACGGGGGAAAAAAAGTTATTTGAAATATTTGGGTTTTCTGTTTTTGTCCTAATTTTGCACCCAAATAACGGGAAAAAATAAAAAAAAAATTATTTGAAATATTTTGGTTTTCTGTTTTTGTCCTTATTTTGTACCCAAATAACGGGAAAAAAGGAAAAAATAGTTATTTGAAATATTTTGGTTTTCTGTTTTTGTCCTTATTTTGCACCCAAATAACGGGAAAAAATAAAAAAAAAGTTATTTGAAATATTTTGGTTTTCTGTTTTGTCCTTATTTTGCACCCAAATAACGGGAAAAAAGAAAAAAAAAGTTATTTGAAATATTTTGGTTTTCTGTTTTTGTCCTTATTTTGCACCCAAATAAGGGGAAAAAAGAAAAAAAAGGTTATTTGAAATATTTTGGTTTTCTGTTTTTGTCCTTATTTTGCACCCACATAACGGGAAAAAAAAAAAAAAAAGTTATTTGAAATATTTTGGTTTTCTGTTTTTGTCCTTATTTTGCACCCAAATAACGGAAAAAAGGAAAAAATGTTATTTGAAATATTTTGGTTTTCTGTTTGTGTCCTTATTTTGCACCCAAATAACGGGAAAAAAGAAAAAAAAGTTATTTGAAATATTTTGGTTTTCTGTTTTTGTGCTAATTTTGCACCCAAATAACGGGAAAAAAGAAAAAAAAGGTTATTTGAAATATTTTGGTTTTCTGTTTTTGTCCTTATTTTGCACCCAAATAACGGGAAAAAATAAAAAAAAAGTTATTTGAAATATTTTGGTTTTTTGTTTTTGTCCTTATTTTGCACCCAAATAACGGGAAAAAAGAAAAAAAAAGTTGTTTGAAATATTTTGGTTTTCTGTTTTTGTCCTTATTTTGCACCCAAATAACGGGAAAAAAGAAAAAAAAAGTTATTTCAAATATTTTGGTTTTCTGTTTTTGTCCTTATTTTACACCCAAATAACGGGAAAAAAGAAAAAAAATTTTTTTGAAATATTTTGGTTTTCTGTTTTTGTCCTTATTTTGCACCCAAATAACGGGAAAAAAGAAAAAAAAAGTTATTTGAAATACTTCGGTTTTCTGTTTTGTCCTTATTTTGCACCCAAATAACGGGAAAAAAAAAAAAGTTATTTGAATTATTTTGGTTTTCTGTTTTTGTCCTTATTTTGCACCAAAATAACGGGAAAAAGGAAAAAAAAGTTATTTGAAATATTTTGGTTTTCTGTTTTTGTCCTTATTTTGCACCCAAGTAACGGGAAAAAATAAAAAAAAAGTTATTTGAAATATTTTGGTTTTCTGTTATTGTCCTTATTTTGCACCCAAATAACGGGAAAAAATAAAAAAAAAGTTGTTTGAAATATTTTGGTTTTCTGTTTTTGTCCTTATTTTGCACCCAAATAACGGGAAAAAAGAAAAAAAAAGTTATTTGAAATATTTTGGTTTTCTGTTTTTGTCCTTATTTTGCACCCAAATAACAGGGGAAAAAAAAATTATTTGAAATATTTTGGTTTTCTGTTTTGTCCTTATTTTGCACCCAAATAACGGGAAAAAGAAGAAAAAAGTTATTTGAAATACTTCGGTTTTCTGTTTTGTCCTTATTTTGCTCCCAAATAACGGGAAAAAAGGGAAAAAATTTTCTGATTTTGTCCTTATTTTGCACCCAAATAACGGGAAAAAAGAAAAAGAAAGTTATTTGAAATATTTTGGTTTTCTGTTTTTGTCCTTATTTTGCACCCAAATAACGGGAAAAAATAAAAACAAAGTTATTTGAAATATTTTGGTTTTCTGTTTTGTCCTTATTTTGCACCGAAATAACGGGAAAAAATAAAAACAAAGTTATTTGAAATATTTTGGTTTTCTGTTTTGTCCTTATTTTGCACCCAAATAACGGGAAAAAAGAAAAAAAAAGTTATTTGAAATATTTTGGTTTTCTGTTTTTGTCCTTATTTTGCACCCAAATAACGGGAAAAAAAAAAAGTTATTTGAAATATTTTGGTTTTCTGTTTTTGTCCTTATTTTGCACCCAAATAACGGGAAAAAATAAAAACAAAGTTATTTGAAATATTTTGGTTTTCTGTTTTGTCCTTATTTTGCACCCAAATAACGGGAAAAATAAAAAAAAAATTATTTGAAATATTTTGGTTTTCTGTTTTTGTCCTTATTTTGCACCCAAATAACGGGATAAAATAAAAAAAAAGTTATTTGAAATATTTTGGTTTTCTGTTCTTCTCCTTATTTTGCACCCAAAGAACGGGAAAAAAGAAAAAAAAAGTTATTTGAAATATTTTGGTTTTCTGTTTTTGTCCTTTTTTTGCACCCAAATAACGGGAAAAAATAAAAACAAAGTTATTTGAAATATTTTGGTTTTCTGTTTTGTCCTTATTTTGCACCCAAATAACGGGAAAAAAGAAAAAAAAAGTTATTTGAAATATTTTGGTTTTCTGATTTTGTCCTTATTTTGCACCCAAATAACGGGAAAAAAGAAAAAAAAAGTTATTTGAAATATTATGGTTTTCTGTTTTTGTCCTTATTTTGCACCCAAATAACGAGAAAAAAAAAAGTTATTTGAAATATTTTGGTTTTCTGTTTTTGTCCTTATTTTGCACCCAAATAACGGGAAAAAAGAAAAAAAAAGTTATTTGAAATATTTCGGTTTTCTGTTTTTGTCCTTATTTTGCACCCAAATAATCGAAAAAACGAAAAAAAAAAAATATATTTCAAATATTTTGGTTTTCTGTTTTTGTCCTTATTTTGCACCCAAATAACGGGAAAAAAGAAAAAAAAGTTATTTGAAATATTTTGGTTTTCTGTTTTTGTCCTAATTTTGCACCCAAATAACGGGAAAAAATAAAAAAAAAATTATTTGAAATATTTTGGTTTTCTGTTTTTGTCCTTATTTTGTACCCAAATAACGGGAAAAAAGGAAAAAATAGTTATTTGAAATATTTTGGTTTTCTGTTTTTGTCCTTATTTTGCACCCAAATAACGGGAAAAAATAAAAAAAAAGTTATTTGAAATATTTTGGTTTTCTGTTTTGTCCTTATTTTGCACCCAAATAACGGGAAAAAAGAAAAAAAAAGTTATTTGAAATATTTTGGTTTTCTGTTTTTGTCCTTATTTTGCACCCAAATAAGGGGAAAAAAGAAAAAAAAGGTTATTTGAAATATTTTGGTTTTCTGTTTTTGTCCTTATTTTGCACCCACATAACGGGAAAAAAAAAAAAAAAAGTTATTTGAAATATTTTGGTTTTCTGTTTTTGTCCTTATTTTGCACCCAAATAACGGAAAAAAGGAAAAAATGTTATTTGAAATATTTTGGTTTTCTGTTTGTGTCCTTATTTTGCACCCAAATAACGGGAAAAAAGAAAAAAAAGTTATTTGAAATATTTTGGTTTTCTGTTTTTGTGCTAATTTTGCACCCAAATAACGGGAAAAAAGAAAAAAAAGGTTATTTGAAATATTTTGGTTTTCTGTTTTTGTCCTTATTTTGCACCCAAATAACGGGAAAAAATAAAAAAAAAGTTATTTGAAATATTTTGGTTTTTTGTTTTTGTCCTTATTTTGCACCCAAATAACGGGAAAAAAGAAAAAAAAAGTTGTTTGAAATATTTTGGTTTTCTGTTTTTGTCCTTATTTTGCACCCAAATAACGGGAAAAAAGAAAAAAAAAGTTATTTCAAATATTTTGGTTTTCTGTTTTTGTCCTTATTTTGCACCCAAATAACAGGGAAAAAAAAAAGTTATTTGAAATATTTTGGTTTTCTGTTTTGTCCTTATTTTGCACCCAAATAACGGGAAAAAGAAGAAAAAAGTTTTTTGAATTATTTTGGTTTTCTGTTTTTGTCCTTATTTTGCACCCAAATAACGGAAAAAAGAAAAAAAAAGTTATTTGAAATATTTCTGTTTTCTGTTTTTGTCCTTATTTTGCACCCAAATAACGGGAAAAAATAAAAAAAAAGTTATTTGAAATATTTTAGTTTTCTGTTTTTGTCCTTATTTTACACCCAAATAACGGGAAAAAAGAAAAAAAATTTTTTTGAAATATTTTGGTTTTCTGTTTTTGTCCTTATTTTGCACCCAAATAACGGGAAAAAAGAAAAAAAAAGTTATTTGAAATACTTCGGTTTTCTGTTTTGTCCTTATTTTGCACCCAAATAACGGGGAAAAAAAAAAAGTTATTTGAATTATTTTGGTTTTCTGTTTTTGTCCTTATTTTGCACCAAAATAACGGGAAAAAGGAAAAAAAAGTTATTTGAAATATTTTGGTTTTCTGTTTTTGTCCTTATTTTGCACCGAAATAACTGGAGAAAAGAAAAAAAAAGTTATTTGAAATATTTTTGTTTTCTGTTTTTGTCCTTATTTTGCACCCAAATAACGGGAAAATATAAAAAAAAGTTATTTGAAATATTTTGGTTTTCTGTATTGTCCTTATTTTGCACCCAAATAACGGGAAAAAAGTGAAAAAAAGTTATGGGAAATATTTTGGTTTTCTGTTTTTGTCCTTATTTTGCATCCAAATAACGGGAAAAAAGAAAAAAAAGGTTATTTGAAATATTTTGGTTTTCTGTTTTTGTCCTTATTTTGCACCCAAATAACGGGAAAAAATAAAAAAATAGTTATTTGAAATATTTTTGTTTTCTGTTTTTGTCCTTATTTTGCACCCAAATAACGGAATAAAATAAAAAAAAAGTTATTTGAAATATTTTGGTTTTCTGTTTTTGTCCTTATTTTGCAACCAAAGAACGGGAAAAAAGAAAACAAAAGTTATTTGAAATATTTTCGTTTTCTGTTTTTGTCCTTATTTTGCACCCAAATAACGGGAAAAAATAAAAACAAAGTTATTTGAAATATTTTGGTTTTCTGTTTTGTCCTTATTTTGCACCCAAATAACGGAAAAAAAGAAAAAAAAAGTTATTTGAAATATTTTGGTTTTCTGTTTTTGTCCTAATTTTGCACCCAAATAACGGGAAAACAGAAAAAACAGTTATTTGAAATATTTCGGTTTTCTGTTTTTGTCCTTATTTTGCACCCAAATAACGGGAAAAAAGAAAAAAAAGTTATTTGAAATATTTTGGTTTTCTGTTTTTGTCCTAATTTTGCACCCAAATAACGGGAAAAAATAAAAAAAAAGTTATTTGAAATATTTTGGTTTTCTGTTTTTGTCCTTATTTTGCACCCAAATAACGGGAAAAAATTAAAAAAATGTTATTTGAAATATTTTGGTTTTCTGTTTTTGTCCTTATTTTGCACCCAAATAACGGGAAAAATGAAAAAAAAGTTATTTGAAATATTTTGGTTTTCTGTTTTTGTCCTTATTTTGCACCCAAATAACGGGAAAAAATAAAAAAAAAGTTATTTGAAATATTTTGGTTTTCTGTTTTGTCCTTATTTTGCACCCAAATAACGGGAAAAAAGAAAAAAAAAGTTATTTGAAATATTTTGGTTTTCTGTTTTTGTCCTTATTTTGCACCCAAATAACGGGAAAAAAGAAAAAAAAGGTTATTTGAAATATTTTGGTTTTCTGTTTTTGTCCTTATTTTGCACCCAAATAACGGGAAAAAATAAAAACAAAGTTATTTGAAATAGTTTGGTTTTCTGTTTTGTCCTTATTTTGCACCCAAATAACGGGAAAAAAGAAAAACAAAGTTATTTGAAATATTTTGGTTTTCTGTTTTGTCCTTATTTTACACCCAAATAACGGGAAAAAAGAAAAAAAAAGTTATTTGAAATATTTTGGTTTTCTGATTTTGTCCTTATTTTGCACCCAAATAACGGGAAAAAAGAAAAAAAAAGTTATTTGAAATATTTTGGTTTTCTGTTTTTGTCCTTAATTTGCACCCAAATAACGGGAAAACAGAAAAAAAAGTTATTTGAAATATTTCGGTTTTCTGTTTTTGTCCTTATTTTGCACCCAAATAACGGGAAAAAAGAAAAAAAAGTTATTTGAAATATTTTGGTTTTCTGTTTTTGTCCTAATTTTGCACCAAAATAACGGTAAAAAATAAAAAAAAGTTATTTGAAATATTTTGGTTTTCTGTTTTTGTCCTTATTTTGCACCCAAATAACGGGAAAAAATAAAAAAAAAGTTATTTGAAATATTTTGGTTTCCTGTTTTTGTCCTTATTTTGCACCCAAAGAACGGGAAAAAAGAAAACAAAAGTTATTTGAAATATTTTCGTTTTCTGTTTTTGTCCTTATTTTGCACCCAAATAACGGGAAAAAATAAAAACAAAGTTATTTGAAATATTTTGGTTTTCTGTTTTGTCCTTATTTTGCACCCAAATAACGCGAAAAAAGAAAAAAAAAGTTATTTGAAATATTTTGGTTTTCTGATTTTGTCCTTATTTTGCACCCAAATAACGGGAAAAAAGAAAAAAAAAGTTATTTGAAAAATTTCGGTTTTCTGTTTTTGTCCTTATTTTGCACCCAAATAACGGGAAAAAAGAAAAAAAAGTTATTTGAAATATTTCGGTTTTCTGTTTTTGTCCTTATTTTGCACCCAAATAACGGGAAAAAATAAAAAAAAAGTTATTTGAAATATTTTGGTTTTCTGTTTTTGTCCTTATTTTGCACCCAAATAACGGGAAAAAATAAAAAAAAAGTTATTTGAAATATTTTGGTTTTCTGTTTTTGTCCTTATTTTGCACCCAAATAACTGGAAAAAAGAAAAAAAAAGTTATTTGAAATATTTTGGTTTTCTGTTTTTGTCCTTATTTTGCACCCAAATAACGGGAAAAAATGAAAAAAAAGTTATTTGAAATATTTTGGTTTTCTGTTTTGTCCTTATTTTGCACCCAAATAACGGGAAAAAAGAAAAAAAAAGTTATTTGAAATATTTTGGTTTTCTGTTTTTGTCCTTATTTTGCACCCAAATAACGGGAAAAAAGAAGAAAAAGGTTATTTGAAATATTTTGGTTTTCTGTTTTTGTCCTTATTTTGCACCCAAATAACGGGAAAAAATAAAAAAAAAGTTATTTGAAATATTTTGGTTTTCTGTTTTTGTCCTTATTTTGCACCCAAATAACGGGAAAAAATAAAAAAAAAGTTGTTTGAAATATTTTGGTTTTCTGTTTTTGTCCTTATTTTGCACCCAAATAACGGGAAAAAAGAAAAAAAAAGTTATTTGAAATATTTTGGTTTTCTGTTTTTGTCCTCATTTTGCACCCAAATAACGGGCAAAAAAAAAAGTTATTTGAAATATTTTGGTTTTCTGTTTTGTCCTTATTTTGCACCCAAATAACGGGAAAAAATAAGAAAAAAGTTTTTTGAAATATTTTGGTTTTCTGTTTTTGTCCTTATTTTGCACCCAAATAACGGGAAAAATATAAAAAAAGTTATTTGAATTATTTTGGTTTTCTGTTTTTGTCCTTATTTTGCACCCAAATAACGGAAAAAAGAAAAAAAAAGTTATTTGAAATATTTCTGTTTTCTGTTTTTGTCCTTATTTTGCACCCAAATAACGGGAAAAAATGAAAAAAAAGTTATTTGAAATATTTTAGTTTTCTGTTTTTGTCCTTATTTTACACCCAAATAACGGGAAAAAAGAAAAAATTTTTTTTTGAAATATTTTGGTTTTCTCTTTTTGTCCTTATTTTGCACCCAAATAACGGGAAAAAAGAAAAAAAAGTTATTTGCAATATTTTGGTTTTCTGTTTGTGTCCTTATTTTGCACCCAAATAACGGGAAAAAAGAAAAAAAAGTTATTTGAAATATTTTGGTTTTCTGGTTTTGTCCTTATTTTGCACCCAAATAACGAGAAAAAAGAAAAAAAAGTTATTTGAAATATTTCGGTTTTCTGTTTTTGTCCTTATTTTGCACCCAAATAACGGGAAAAAAGAAAAAAAAAGTTATTTGAAATATTATGGTTTTCTGTTTTTGTCCTTATTTTGCACCCAAATAACGAGAAAAAAGAAAAGTTATTTGAAATATTTTGGTTTTCTGTTTTTGTCCTTATTTTGCACCCAAATAACGGGAAAAAAAAAAAAAAGTTATTTGAAATATTTCGGTTTTCTGTTTTTGTCCTTATTTTGCACCGAAATAACGGGAAAAAATTTGAAATATTTTGGTTTTCTGTTTTTGTCCTTATTTTGCACCCAAATAATCGAAAAAAAGAAAAAAAAAGTTATTTGAAATATTTTGGTTTTCAGTTTTTGTCCTTATTTTGCACCCAAATAACGGGAAAAAAGAAAAAAAAGTTATTTGAAATATTTTGGTTTTCTGTTTTTGTCCTAATTTTGCACCCAAATAACGGGAAAAAATTAAAAAAAAGTTATTTGAAATATTTTGGTTTTCTGTTTTTGTCCTTATTTTGCACCCAAATTACGGGAAAAAATAAAAAAAAAGTTATTTGAAATATTTTGGTTTTCTGTTTTTGTCTTTATTTTGTACCCAAATAACGGGAAAAAAGAAAAAAAAAGTTATTTGAAATATTTTGGTTTTCTGTTTTTGTCCTTATTTTGCACCCAAGTAACGGAAAAAAATAAAAAAAAAGTTATTTGAAATATTTTGGTTTTCTGTTTTTGTCTTTATTTTGTACCCAAATAACGGGAAAAAAGAAAAAAAAAGTTATTTGAAATATTTTGGTTTTCTGTTTTGTCCTTATTTTGCACCCAAATAACGGGAAAAAAGAAAAAAAAGTTATTTGAAATATTTTGGTTTTCTGTTTTTGTCCTAATTTTGCACCCAAATAACGGGAAAAAATTAAAAAAAAGTTATTTGAAATATTTTGGTTTTCTGTTTTTGTCCTTATTTTGCACCCAAATAACGGGAAAAAATAAAAAAAAAGTTATTTGAAATATTTTGGTTTTCTGTTTTGTCCTTATTTTGCACCCAAATAACGGGAAAAAAGAAAAAAAAAGTTATTTGAAATATTTTGGTTTTCTGTTTTTGTCCTTATTTTGCACCCAAGTAACGGAAAAAAATAAAAAAAAAGTTATTTGAAATATTTTGGTTTTCTGTTTTTGTCCTTATTTTGCACCCAAATAACGGGAAAAAATTAAAAAAAAGTTATTTGAAATATTTTGGTTTTCTGTTTTTGTCCTTATTTTGCACCCAAATAAGGGGAAAAAATATTTTGAAATATTTTGGTTTTCTGTTTTGTCCTTATTTTGCACCCAAATAACGGGAAAAAAGAAAAAAAAAGTTATTTGAAATATTTTGGTTTTCTGTTTTTGTCCTTATTTTGCACCCAAGTAACGGAAAAAAATAAAAAAAAAGTTATTTGAAATATTTTGGTTTTCTGTTTTTGTCCTTATTTTGCACCCAAATAACGGGAAAAAATTTAAAAAAAGTTATTTGAAATATTTTGGTTTTCTGTTTTTGTCCTTATTTTGCACCCAAATTACGGGAAAAAATAAAAAAAAAGTTATTTGAAATATTTTGGTTTTCTGTTTTTGTCTTTATTTTGTACCCAAATAACGGGAAAAAAGAAAAAAAAAGTTATTTGAAATATTTTGGTTTTCTGTTTTTGTCCTTATTTTGCACCCAAGTAACGGAAAAAAATAAAAAAAAAGTTATTTGAAATATTTTGGTTTTCTGTTTTTGTCCTTATTTTGCACCCAAATAACGGGAAAAAATAAAAAAAAAGTTGTTTGAAATATTTTGGTTTTCTGTTTTTGTCCTTATTTTGCACCCAAATAACGGGAAAAAAGAAAAAAAAAGTTATTTGAAATATTTTGGTTTTCTGTTTTTGTCCTTATTTTGCACCCAAATAACAGGGAAAAAAAAAATTATTTGAAACATTTTGGTTTTCTGTTTTGTCCTTATTTTGCACCCCAATAACGGGAAAAAGAAGAAAAAAGTTATTTGAAATACTTCGGTTTTCTGTTTTGTCCTTATTTTGCTCCCAAATAACGGGAAAAAAGGGAAAAAAAGTTATTTGAAATATTTTGGTTTTCTGTTTTTGTCCTTATTTTGCACCCAAATAACGGGAAAAAAGAAAGAAAAGGTTATTTGAAATATTTTGGTTTTCTGTTTTTGTGCTTATTTTGAACCCAAATAACGGGAAAAAATAAAAAAAAAGTTATTTGAAATATTTTGGTTTTCTGTTTTTGTCCTTATTTTGCACCCAAATTATGGGATAAAATAAAAAAAAAGTTATTTGAAATATTTTGGTTTTCTGTTTTTGTCCTTATTTTGCACCCAAATAACGGGAAAAAATAAAAACAAAGTTATTTGAAATATTTTGGTTTTCTGTTTTGTCCTTATTTTGCACCCAAATAACGGGAAAAAAGAAAAAAAAGTTATTTGAAATATTTTGGTTTTCTGATTTTGTCCTTATTTTGCACCCAAATAACGGGAAAAAAGTAAAAAAAAGTTATTTGAAATATTTTGGTTTTCTGTTTTTGTCCTTATTTTGCACCCAAATAACGGGAAAAAATAGAAACAAAGTTATTTGAAATATTTTGGTTTTCTGTTTTGTCCTTATTTTGCACCCAAATAACGGGAAAAAATAAAAACAAAGTTATTTGAAATATTTTGGTTTTCTGTTTTGTCCTTATTTTACACCCAAATAACGGGAAAAAAGAAAAAAAAAGTTATTTGAAATATTTTGGTTTTCTGTTTTTGTCCTTATTTTGCACCCAAATAACGGGAAAAAAAAAAGTTATTTGAAATATTTTGGTTTTCTGTTTTTGTCCTTATTTTGCACCCAAATAACGGGAAGAAATAAAAACAAAGTAATTTGAAATATTTTGGTTTTCTGTTTTGTCCTTATTTTGCAACCAAATAACGGGAAAAAATAAAAAAAAAATTATTTGAAATATTTTGTTTTTCTGTTTTTGTCCTTATTTTGCACCCAAATAACGGGATAAAATAAAAAAAAAGTTATTTGAAATATTTTGGTTTTCTGTTCTTGTCCTTATTTTGCACCCAAAGAACGGGAAAAAAGAAAAAAAAAGTTATTTGAAATATTTTGGTTTTCTGTTTTTGTCCTTTTTTTGCACCCAAATAACGGGAAAAAATAAAAACAAAGTTATTTGAAATATTTTGGTTTTCTGTTTTGTCCTTATTTTGCACCCAAATAACGGGAAAAAAGCAAAAAAAAAGTTATTTGAAATATTTTGGTTTTCTGATTTTGTCCTTATTTTGCACCCAAATAACGGGAAAAAAGAAAAAAAAAGTTATTTGAAATATTTTGGTTTTCTGTTTTTGTCTTTATTTTGCACCCAAATAACGGGAAAAAAGAAAAAAAAGTTATTTGATAAATTTCGGTTTTCTGTTTTTGTCCTTATTTTGCACCCAAATAACGGGAAAAAAGAAAAAAAAAGTTATTTGAAATATTTTGGTTTTCTGTTTTTGTCCTTCTTTTGCACCCAAATAACGGGAAAACAGAAAAAAAAAGTTATTTGAATTATTTTGGTTTTCTGTTTTTGTCCTTATTTTGCACCCAAATAACGGGAAAAAAGAAAAAAAAAGTTATTTGAAATAATTTGGTTTTCTATTTTTGTCCTTATTTTGCACCCAAATAACGGGAAAAAACAGGTTATTTGAAATATTTTGGTTTTCTGTTTTTGTCCTTATTTTGCAACCAAATAATGGGAAAAAAGAAAAAAAAAGTTATTTGAAATATTTCGGTTTTTTTTTGTCTTTATTTTGCACCGAAATAACGGGAAAAAATTTGAAATATTTCTGTTTTTGTCCTTATTTTGCACCCAAATAACGGGAAAGAAGAAAAAAAAAGTTATTTGAAATATTTTGGTTTTCTGTTTTTGTCCTTATTTTGCACCCAAATAACGGGATAAAATAAAAAAAAAGTTATTTGAAATATTTTGGTTTTCTGTTTTTGTCCTTATTTTGCAACCAAAGAACGGGAAAAAAGAAAACAAAAGTTATTTGAAATATTTTCGTTTTCTGTTTTTGTCCTTATTTTGCACCCAAATAACGGGAAAAAATAAAAAAAAGTTATTTGAAATATTTTGGTTTTCTGTATTGTCCTTATTTTGCACCCAAATAACGGGAAAAAAGTGAAAAAAAGTTATGGGAAATATTTTGGTTTTCTGTTTTTGTCCTTATTTTGCACCCAAATAACGGGAAAAAAGAAAAAAAAGGTTATTTGAAATATTTTGGTTTTCTGTTTTTGTCCTTATTTTGCACCCAAATAACGGGAAAAAATAAAAAAAAAGTTATTTGAAATATTTTGGTTTTCTGTTTTTGTCCTTATTTTGCACCCAAATAACGGGATAAAATAAAAAAAAAGTTATTTGAAATATTTTGGTTTTCTGTTTTTGTCCTTATTTTGCAACCAAAGAACGGGAAAAAAGAAAACAAAAGTTATTTGAAATATTTTCGTTTTCTGTTTTTGTCCTTATTTTGCACCCAAATAACGGGAAAAAATAAAAACAAAGTTATTTGAAATATTTTGGTTTTCTGTTTTGTCCTTATTTTGCACCCAAATAACGGGAAAAAATAAAAACAAAGTTATTTGAAATATTTTGGTTTTCTGTTTTGTCCTTATTTTGCACCCAAATAACGGGAAAAAAGAAAAAAAAAGTTATTTGAAATATTTTGGTTTTCTGTTTTTGTCCTTATTTTGCACCCAAATAACGGGAAAAAAAAAAAGTTATTTGAAATATTTTGGTTTTCTGTTTTTGTCCTTATTTTGCACCCAAATAACGGGAAGAAATAAAAACAAAGTTATTTGAAATATTTTGGTTTTCTGTTTTGTCCTTATTTTGCACCCAAATAACGGGAAAAAATAAAAAAAAAATTATTTGAAATATTTTGGTTTTCTGTTTTTGTCCTTATTTTGCACCCAAATAACGGGATAAAATAAAAAAAAAGTTATTTGAAATATTTTGGTTTTCTGTTCTTGTCCTTATTTTGCACCCAAAGAACGGGAAAAAAGAAAAAAAAAGTTATTTCAAATATTTTGGTTTTCTGTTTTTGTCCTTTTTTTGCACCCAAATAACGGAAAAAAATAAAAACAAAGTTATTTGAAATATTTTGGTTTTCTGTTTTGTCCTTATTTTGCACCCAAAGAACGGGAAAAAAGAAAAAAAAAGTTATTTCAAATATTTTGGTTTTCTGTTTTTGTCCTTTTTTTGCACCCAAATAACGGAAAAAAATAAAAACAAAGTTATTTGAAATATTTTGGTTTTCTGTTTTTGTCCTTATTTTGCACCCAAATAACGGGAAAAAATAAAAACAAAGTAATTTGAAATATTTTGGTTTTCTGTTTTGTCCTTATTTTGCAACCAAATAAAGGGAAAAAATAAAAAAAAAATTATTTGAAATATTTTGTTTTTCTGTTTTTGTCCTTATTTTGCACCCAAATAACGGGATAAAATAAAAAAAAAGTTATTTGAAATATTTTGGTTTTCTGTTCTTGTCCTTATTTTGCACCCAAAGAACGGGAAAAAAGAAAAAAAAAGTTATTTGAAATATTTTGGTTTTCTGTTTTTGTCCTTTTTTTGCACCCAAATAACGGGAAAAAATAAAAACAAAGTTATTTGAAATATTTTGGTTTTCTGTTTTGTCCTTATTTTGCACCCAAATAACGGGAAAAAAGCAAAAAAAAAGTTATTTGAAATATTTTGGTTTTCTGATTTTGTCCTTATTTTGCACCCAAATAACGGGAAAAAAGAAAAAAAAAGTTATTTGAAATATTTTGGTTTTCTGTTTTTGTCTTTATTTTGCACCCAAATAACGGGAAAAAAGAAAAAAAAGTTATTTGATAAATTTCGGTTTTCTGTTTTTGTCCTTATTTTGCACCCAAATAACGGGAAAAAAGAAAAAAAAAGTTATTTGAAATATTTTGGTTTTCTGTTTTTGTCCTTCTTTTGCACCCAAATAACGGGAAAACAGAAAAAAAAAGTTATTTGAAATATTTTGGTTTTCTGTTTTTGTCCTTATTTTGCACCCAAATAACGGGAAAAAAGAAAAAAAAAGTTATTTGAAATAATTTGGTTTTCTATTTTTGTCCTTATTTTGCACCCAAATAACGGGAAAAAACAGGTTATTTGAAATATTTTGGTTTTCTGTTTTTGTCCTTATTTTGCAACCAAATAATGGGAAAAAAGAAAAAAAAAGTTATTTGAAATATTTCGGTTTTTTTTTGTCTTTATTTTGCACCGAAATAACGGGAAAAAATTTGAAATATTTCTGTTTTTGTCCTTATTTTGCACCCAAATAACGGGAAAGAAGAAAAAAAAAGTTATTTGAAATATTTTGGTTTTCTGTTTTTGTCCTTATTTTGCACCCAAATAACGGGATAAAATAAAAAAAAAAGTTATTTGAAATATTTTGGTTTTCTGTTTTTGTCCTTATTTTGCAACCAAAGAACGGGAAAAAAGAAAACAAAAGTTATTTGAAATATTTTCGTTTTCTGTTTTTGTCCTTATTTTGCACCCAAATAACGGGAAAAAATAAAAAAAAGTTATTTGAAATATTTTGGTTTTCTGTATTGTCCTTATTTTGCACCCAAATAACGGGAAAAAAGTGAAAAAAAGTTATGGGAAATATTTTGGTTTTCTGTTTTTGTCCTTATTTTGCACCCAAATAACGGGAAAAAAGAAAAAAAAGGTTATTTGAAATATTTTGGTTTTCTGTTTTTGTCCTTATTTTGCACCCAAATAACGGGAAAAAATAAAAAAAAAGTTATTTGAAATATTTTGGTTTTCTGTTTTTGTCCTTATTTTGCACCCAAATAACGGGATAAAATAAAAAAAAAGTTATTTGAAATATTTTGGTTTTCTGTTTTTGTCCTTATTTTGCAACCAAAGAACGGGAAAAAAGAAAACAAAAGTTATTTGAAATATTTTCGTTTTCTGTTTTTGTCCTTATTTTGCACCCAAATAACGGGAAAAAATAAAAACAAAGTTATTTGAAATATTTTGGTTTTCTGTTTTGTCCTTATTTTGCACCCAAATAACGGGAAAAAATAAAAACAAAGTTATTTGAAATATTTTGGTTTTCTGTTTTGTCCTTATTTTGCACCCAAATAACGGGAAAAAAGAAAAAAAAAGTTATTTGAAATATTTTGGTTTTCTGTTTTTGTCCTTATTTTGCACCCAAATAACGGGAAAAAAAAAAAGTTATTTGAAATATTTTGGTTTTCTGTTTTTGTCCTTATTTTGCACCCAAATAACGGGAAGAAATAAAAACAAAGTTATTTGAAATATTTTGGTTTTCTGTTTTGTCCTTATTTTGCACCCAAATAACGGGAAAAAATAAAAAAAAAATTATTTGAAATATTTTGGTTTTCTGTTTTTGTCCTTATTTTGCACCCAAATAACGGGATAAAATAAAAAAAAAGTTATTTGAAATATTTTGGTTTTCTGTTCTTGTCCTTATTTTGCACCCAAAGAACGGGAAAAAAGAAAAAAAAAGTTATTTCAAATATTTTGGTTTTCTGTTTTTGTCCTTTTTTTGCACCCAAATAACGGAAAAAAATAAAAACAAAGTTATTTGAAATATTTTGGTTTTCTGTTTTGTCCTTATTTTGCACCCAAATAACGGGAAAAAAGAAAAAAAAAGTTATTTGAAATATTTTGGTTTTCTGAATTTGTCCTTATTTTGCACCCAAATAACGGGAAAAAAGAAAAAAAAAGTTATTTGAAATATTTTGGTTTTCTGTTTTTGTCTTTATTTTGCACCCAAATAACGGGAAAAAAGAAAAAAAAGTTATATGAAATATTTCGGTTTTCTGTTTTTGTCCTTATTTTGCACCCAAATAACGGGAAAAAAGAAAAAAAAAGTTATTTGAAATATTTTGGTTTTCTGTTTTTGTCCTTCTTTTGCACCCAAATAACGGGAAAACAGAAAAAAAAAGTTATTTGAAATATTTTGGTTTTCTGTTTTTGTCCTTATTTTGCACCCAAATAACGGGAAAAAAGAAAAAAAAAAGTTATTTGAAATAATTTGGTTTTCTATTTTTGTCCTTATTTTGCACCCAAATAACGGGAAAAAACAGGTTATTTGAAATATTTTGGTTTTCTGTTTTTGTCCTTATTTTGCACCCAAATAACGGGAAAAAATAAAAAAAAGTTATTTGAAATATTTTGGTTTTCTGTATTGTCCTTATTTTGCACCCAAATAACGGGAAAAAAGTGAAAAAAAGTTATGGGAAATATTTTGGTTTTCTGTTTTTGTCCTTATTTTGCACCCAAATAACGGGAAAAAAGAAAAAAAAGGTTATTTGAAATATTTTGGTTTTCTGTTTTTGTCCTTATTTTGCACCCAAATAACGGGAAAAAATAAAAAAAAAGTTATTTGAAATATTTTGGTTTTCTGTTTTTGTCCTTATTTTGCACCCAAATAACGGGATAAAATAAAAAAAAAGTTATTTGAAATATTTTGGTTTTCTGTTTTTGTCCTTATTTTGCAACCAAAGAACGGGAAAAAAGAAAACAAAAGTTATTTGAAATATTTTCGTTTTCTGTTTTTGTCCTTATTTTGCACCCAAATAACGGGAAAAAATAAAAACAAAGTTATTTGAAATATTTTGGTTTTCTGTTTTGTCCTTATTTTGCACCCAAATAACGGGAAAAAATAAAAACAAAGTTATTTGAAATATTTTGGTTTTCTGTTTTGTCCTTATTTTGCACCCAAATAACGGGAAAAAAGAAAAAAAAAGTTATTTGAAATATTTTGGTTTTCTGTTTTTGTCCTTATTTTGCACCCAAATAACGGGAAAAAAAAAAAGTTATTTGAAATATTTTGGTTTTCTGTTTTTGTCCTTATTTTGCACCCAAATAACGGGAAGAAATAAAAACAAAGTTATTTGAAATATTTTGGTTTTCTGTTTTGTCCTTATTTTGCACCCAAATAACGGGAAAAAATAAAAAAAAAATTATTTGAAATATTTTGGTTTTCCGTTTTTGTCCTTATTTTGCACCCAAATAACGGGATAAAATAAAAAAAAAGTTATTTGAAATATTTTGGTTTTCTGTTCTGTCCTTATTTTGCACCCAAAGAACGGGAAAAAAGAAAAAAAAAGTTATTTCAAATATTTTGGTTTTCTGTTTTTGTCCTTTTTTTGCACCCAAATAACGGAAAAAAATAAAAACAAAGTTATTTGAAATATTTTGGTTTTCTGTTTTGTCCTTATTTTGCACCCAAATAACGGGAAAAAAGAAAAAAAAAGTTATTTGAAATATTTTGGTTTTCTGATTTTGTCCTTATTTTGCACCCAAATAACGGGAAAAAAGAAAAAAAAAGTTATTTGAAATATTTTGGTTTTCTGTTTTTGTCTTTATTTTGCACCCAAATAACGGGAAAAAAGAAAAAAAAGTTATATGAAATATTTCGGTTTTCTGTTTTTGTCCTTATTTTGCACCCAAATAACGGGAAAAAAGAAAAAGAAAGTTATTTGAAATATTTTGGTTTTCTGTTTTTGTCCTTCTTTTGCACCCAAATAACGGGAAAACAGAAAAAAAAAGTTATTTGAAATATTTTGGTTTTCTGTTTTTGTCCTTATTTTGCACCCAAATAACGGGAAAAAAGAAAAAAAAAGTTATTTGAAATAATTTGGTTTTCTATTTTTGTCCTTATTTTGCACCCAAATAACGGGAAAAAACAGGTTATTTGAAATATTTTGGTTTTCTGTTTTTGTCCTTATTTTGCAACCAAATAATGGGAAAAAAGAAAAAAAAAGTTATTTGAAATATTTCGGTTTTTTTTGTCCTTATTTTGCACCGAAATAACGGGAAAAAATTTGAAATATTTCTGTTTTTGTCCTTATTTTGCACCCAAATAACGGGAAAGAAGAAAAAAAAAGTTATTTGAAATATTTTGGTTTTCTGTTTTTGTCCTTATTTTGCACCCAAATAACGGGATAAAATAAAAAAAAAGTTATTTGAAATATTTTGGTTTTCTGTTTTTGTCCTTATTTTGCAACCAAAGAACGGGAAAAAAGAAAACAAAAGTTATTTGAAATATTTTCGTTTTCTGTTTTTGTCCTTATTTTGCACCCAAATAACGGGAAAAAATAAAAAAAAGTTATTTGAAATATTTTGGTTTTCTGTATTGTCCTTATTTTGCACCCAAATAACGGGAAAAAATAAAAAAAAGTTATTTGAAATATTTTGGTTTTCTGTATTGTCCTTATTTTCCACCCAAATAACGGGAAAAAAGTGAAAAAAAGTTATGGGAAATATTTTGGTTTTCTGTTTTTGTCCTTATTTTGCACCCAAATAACGGGAAAAAAGAAAAAAAAGGTTATTTGAAATATTTTGGTTTTCTGTTTTTGTCCTTATTTTGCACCCAAATAACGGGAAAAAATAAAAAAAAAGTTATTTGAAATATTTTGGTTTTCTGTTTTTGTCCTTATTTTGCAACCAAAGAACGGGAAAAAAGAAAACAAAAGTTATTTGAAATATTTTCGTTTTCTGTTTTTGTCCTTATTTTGCACCCAAATAACGGGAAAAAATAAAAACAAAGTTATTTGAAATATTTTGGTTTTCTGTTTTGTCCTTATTTTGCACCCAAATAACGGGAAAAAAGAAAAAAAAAGTTATTTGAAATATTTTGGTTTTCTGATTTTGTCCTTATTTTGCACCCAAATAACGGGATAAAATAAAAAAAAAGTTATTTGAAATATTTTGGTTTTCTGTTCTTGTCCTTATTTTGCACCCAAAGAACGGGAAAAAAGAAAAAAAAAAGTTATTTGAAATATTTTGGTTTTCTGTTTTTGTCCTTTTTTTGCACCCAAATAACGGGAAAAAATAAAAACAAAGTTATTTGAAATATTTTGGTTTTCTGTTTTGTCCTTATTTTGCACCCAAATAACGGGAAAAAAGAAAAAAAAAGTTATTTGAAATATTTTGGTTTTCTGATTTTGTCCTTATTTTGCACCCAAATAACGGGAAAAAAGAAAAAAAAAGTTATTTGAAATATTATGGTTTTCTGTTTTTGTCCTTATTTTGCACCCAAATAACGAGAAAAAAAAAAGTTATTTGAAATATTTTGGTTTTCTGTTTTTGTCCTTATTTTGCACCCAAATAACGGGAAAAAAGAAAAAAAAAGTTATTTGAAATATTTCGGTTTTCTGTTTTTGTCCTTATTTTGCACCCAAATAATCGAAAAAACGAAAAAAAAAAAATATATTTGAAATATTTTGGTTTTCTCTTTTTGTCCTTATTTTGCACCCAAATAACGGGAAAAAATAAAAAAAACAGTTATTTGAAATATTTTGGTTTTCTATTTTTGTCCTAATTTTGCACCCAAATAACGGGAAAAAAATAAAAAAAAAATTATTTGAAATATTTTGGTTTTCTGTTTTTGTCCTTATTTTGCACCCAAATAACGGGAAAAAAGAAAAAAAAAGTTATTTGAAATATTTCGGTTTTCTGTTTTTGTCCTTATTTTGCACCCAAATAATCGAAAAAACGAAAAAAAAAAAATATATTTGAAATATTTTGGTTTTCTGTTTTTGTCCTTATTTTGCACCCAAATAACGGGAAAAAAGAAAAAAAAGTTATTTGAAATATTTTGGTTTTCTGTTTTTGTCCTTATTTTGCACCCAAATAACGGGAAAAAAGAAAAAAAAAAGTTATTTGAAATATTTCGGTTTTCTGTTTTTGTCCTTATTTTGCACCCAAATAATCGAAAAAACGAAAAAAAAAAAATATATTTGAAATATTTTGGTTTTCTGTTTTTGTCCTTATTTTGCACCCAAATAACGGGAAAAAAGAAAAAAAAGTTATTTGAAATATTTTGGTTTTCTGTTTTTGTCCTAATTTTGCACCCAAATAACGGGAAAAAATAAAAAAAAAATTATTTGAAATATTTTGGTTTTCTGTTTTTGTCCTTATTTTGCACCCAAATAACGGGAAAAAAGAAAAAAAAGTTATTTGATATATTTTGGTTTTCTGTTTTTGTCCTTATTTTGCACCCAAATAACGGGAAAAAAGAAAAAAAAAGTTATTTGAAATATTTTGGTTTTCTGTTTTGTCCTTATTTTGCACCCAAATAACGGGAAAAAAGAAAAAAAAAGTTATTTGAAATATTTTGGTTTTCTGTTTTTGTCCTTATTTTGCACCCAAATAACGGGAAAAAAGAAAAAAAAGGTTATTTGAAATATTTTGGTTTTCTGTTTTTGTCCTTATTTTGCACTCACATAACGGGAAAAAAAAAAAAAAAAGTTATTTGAAATATTTTGGTTTTCTGTTTGTGTCCTTATTTTGCACCCAAATAACGTGAAAAAAGAAAAAAAAGTTATTTGAAATATTTTGGTTTTCTGTTTTTGTGCTAATTTTGCACCCAAATAACGGGAAAAAAGAAAAAAAAGGTTATTTGAAATATTTTGGTTTTCTGTTTTTGTCCTTATTTTGCACCCAAATAACGGGAAAAAATAAAAAAAAAGTTATTTGAAATATTTTGGTTTTTTGTTTTTGTCCTTATTTTGCACCCAAATAACGGAAAAAAGAAAAAAAAAGTTATTTCAAATATTTTGGTTTTCTGTTTTTGTCCTTATTTTGCACCCAAATAACAGGGAAAAAAAAAAGTTATTTGAAATATTTTGGTTTTCTGTTTTGTCCTTATTTTGCACCCAAATAACGGGAAAAAGAAGAAAAAAGTTTTTTGAAATATTTTGGTTTTCTGTTTTTGTCCTTATTTTGCACCCAAATAACGGGAAAAATATAAAAAAAGTTATTTGAATTATTTTGGTTTTCTGTTTTTGTCCTTATTTTGCACCCAAATAACGGAAAAAATAAAAAAAAAGTTATTTGAAATATTTCTGTTTTCTGTTTTTGTCCTTATTTTGCACCCAAATAACGGGAAAAAATAACAAAAAAGTTATTTGAAATATTTTAGTTTTCTGTTTTTGTCCTTATTTTACACCCAAATAACGGGAAAAAAGAAAAAAAAAGTTATTTCAAATATTTTGGTTTTCTGTTTTGTCCTTATTTTGCACCCAAATAACGGGAAAAAAGAAAAAAAAAGTTATTTGAAATATTTTGGTTTTCTGTTTTTGTCCTTATTTTGCACCCAAATAACGGGAAAAAAGAAAAAAAAGGTTATTTGAAATATTTTGGTTTTCTGTTTTTGTCCTTATTTTGCACCCAAATAATCGAAAAAACGAAAAAAAAAAAATATATTTGAAATATTTTGGTTTTCTGTTTTTGTCCTTATTTTGCACCCAAATAACGGGAAAAAAGAAAAAAAAAGTTATTTGAAATATTTCGGTTTTCTGTTTTTGTCCTTATTTTGCACCCAAATAATCGAAAAAACGAAAAAAAAAAAATATATTTGAAATATTTTGGTTTTCTGTTTTTGTCCTTATTTTGCACCCAAATAACGGGAAAAAAGAAAAAAAAGTTATTTGAAATATTTTGGTTTTCTGTTTTTGTCCTAATTTTGCACCCAAATAACGGGAAAAAATAAAAAAAAAATTATTTGAAATATTTTGGTTTTCTGTTTTTGTCCTTATTTTGTACCCAAATAACGGGAAAAAAGGAAAAAATAGTTATTTGAAATATTTTGGTTTTCTGTTTTTGTCCTTATTTTGCACCCAAATAACGGGAAAAAATAAAAAAAAAGTTATTTGAAATATTTTGGTTTTCTGTTTTGTCCTTATTTTGCACCCAAATAACGGGAAAAAAGAAAAAAAAAGTTATTTGAAATATTTTGGTTTTCTGTTTGTGTCCTTATTTTGCACCCAAATAACGTGAAAAAAGAAAAAAAAGTTATTTGAAATATTTTGGTTTTCTGTTTTTGTGCTAATTTTGCACCCAAATAACGGGAAAAAAGAAAAAAAAGGTTATTTGAAATATTTTGGTTTTCTGTTTTTGTCCTTATTTTGCACCCAAATAACGGGAAAAAATAAAAAAAAAGTTATTTGAAATATTTTGGTTTTTTGTTTTTGTCCTTATTTTGCACCCAAATAACGGGAAAAAAGAAAAAAAAAGTTATTTCAAATATTTTGGTTTTCTGTTTTTGTCCTTATTTTGCACCCAAATAACAGGGAAAAAAAAAAGTTATTTGAAATATTTTGGTTTTCTGTTTTGTCCTTATTTTGCACCCAAATAACGGGAAAAAGAAGAAAAAAGTTTTTTGAAATATTTTGGTTTTCTGTTTTTGTCCTTATTTTGCACCCAAATAACGGGAAAAATATAAAAAAAGTTATTTGAATTATTTTGGTTTTCTGTTTTTGTCCTTATTTTGCACCCAAATAACGGAAAAAAGAAAAAAAAAGTTATTTGAAATATTTCTGTTTTCTGTTTTTGTCCTTATTTTGCACCCAAATAACGGGAAAAAATAAAAAAAAAGTTATTTGAAATATTTTAGTTTTCTGTTTTTGTCCTTATTTTACACCCAAATAACGGGAAAAAAGAAAAAAAAAGTTATTTCAAATATTTTGGTTTTCTGTTTTGTCCTTATTTTGCACCCAAATAACGGGAAAAAAGAAAAAAAAAGTTATTTGAAATATTTTGGTTTTCTGTTTTTGTCCTTATTTTGCACCCAAATAACGGGAAAAAAGAAAAAAAAGGTTATTTGAAATATTTTGGTTTTCTGTTTTTGTCCTTATTTTGCACCCAAATAATCGAAAAAACGAAAAAAAAAAAATATATTTGAAATATTTTGGTTTTCTGTTTTTGTCCTTATT
>OZ010648.1:20601446-20754632 GCA_963932195.1 Empis livida
TTCAAATAATTTTTTTTTTATTTTTTCCCGTTATTTGGGTGCAAAATAAAGACAAAAAGAAAACCAAAATATTTTAAATAACTTTTTTTTTATTTTTTCCCGTTATTTGGGTGCAAAATAAGGACAAAAACAGAAAACCGAAATATTTCAAATAACTTTTTTTTAATTTTTTCCCGTCATTTGGGTGCAAAATAAGGACAAAAACAAAAAACCAAAATATTTCAAATAACTTTTTTTTTATTTTTTCCCGTTATTTGGGTGCAAACTAAAGACAAAAACAGAAAACCAAAATATTTCAAATAAGTTTTTTTTCTTTTTTCCCGTTATTTGGGTGCAAAATAAGGACAAAAACAGAAAACCAAAATATTTCAAATAAATTTTCTTTTTTTTTTCCGTTATTTGGGTGCAAAATAAGGAGAAAAACAGAAAACCAAAATATTTCAAATAAGTTTTTTTTCTCTTTTCCCGTTATTTGGGTGCAAAATAAGGACAAAAACAGAAAACCAAAACATTTCAAATAACTTTTTTTTATTTTTCCCGTTATTTGGGTGCAAAATAAGGACAAAAACAGAAAACCAAAATATTTCAAATTACCTTTTTTTCTTTTTTCCCATTATTTGGGTGCAAAATAAGGACAAAAACAGAAAACCAAAATATTTCAAATAACTTTTTTTTTCTTTTTTCCCGTTATTGGGGTGCAAAATAAGGACAAAAACAGAAAACCGAAATATTTCAAATAACGTTTTTTTTCTTTTTTCCCGTTATTTGGGAGCAAAATAAGGACAAAAACAGAAAACCAAAATATTTCAAACAACTTTTTTTTTCTTTTTTTCCGTTGTTTCGGTGGAAAATAGGGACAAAAACAGAAAACCAAAATATTTCAAATAACTTTTTTCCCGTTATTTGGGTGCAAAATAAGGACAAAAACAGAAAACCAAAATATTTCAAATAAATTTTTATTTATTTTTTCCCGCTATTTGGGTGCAAAATAAGGACAAAAAGAGAAAAACAAAATATTTCAAATGACTTTTGTTTTCTTTTTTCCCGTTATTTGGGTGCAAAATAAGGACAAAAACAGAAAACCAAAATATTTCAAATAACTTTTTTTTTCTTTTTTCCCGTTATTTGGGTGCAAAATAAGGAAAAAAACAGAAAACCAAAATATTTCAAATAACTTTTTTTTTCTTTTTTTCCGTTATTTGGGTGCAAAATAAGGACAAAAACAGAAAACCGAAATATTTCAAATAACTTTTTTTTTCTTTTTTCCCGTTATTTGGGTGCAAAATAAGGACAAAAACAGAAAACCAAAATATTTCAAATAACTTTTTTTTTCTTTTTTCCCGTTATTTGGGTGCAAAATAAGAACAAAAACAGAAAACCGGAATATTTCAAATAACTTTTTTTTATTTTTTCCCGTTATTTGGGTGCAAAATAAGGACAAAAACAGAAAACCAAAATATTTCAAATAACTTTTTTTTTCTTTTTTCCGGTTATTTGGGTGCAAAATAAGGACAAAAACAGAAAACCGAAATATTTCAAATAACTTTTTATATATTTCAAATAAGGACAAAAACAGAAAACCGAAATATTTCAAATAACATTTTTTTCTTTTTTCTTGTTATTTGGGTGCAAAATAAGGACAAAAACAGACTACCAAAATATTTCAAATAACTTTTTTTTATTTTGTCCCGTTATTTGGGTGCAAAATAAGGACAAAAACAGAAAACCAAAATATTTCAAATAACTTTTTTTTTCTTTTTTCCCGTTATTTGGGTGCAAAATAAGGACAAAAACAGAAAACCAAAATATTTCAAATAATTTTTTTTTAATTTTTCCCGGTATTTGGGTGCAAAATAAGGACAAAAACAGAAAACCAAAATATTTCAAATAACTTTTTTTTTCTTTTTTCCCGTTATTTGGGTGCAAAATAAGGACAAAAACAGAAAACCAAAATATTTCAAATAACTTTTTTTTTCTTTTTTCCCGTTATTTGGGTGCAAAATAAGGACAAAAACAGAAAACCAAAATATTTCAAATAATTTTTTTTAATTTTTCCCGGTATTTGGGTGCAAAATAAGGACAAAAACAGAAAACCGAAATATTTCAAATAACTTTTTTTTTTATTTTTTCCCGTTATTTGGGTGCAAAATAAGGACAAAAACAGAACACCAAAATATTTCAAATAACTTTTTTTTTATTTTGTCCCGTTATTTGGGTGCAAAATAAGGACAAAAACAGAAAACCGAAATATTTCAAATAACTTTTTTTTTCTTTTTTCTTGTTATTTGGGTGCAAAATAAGGACAAAAACAGAAAACCAAAATATTTCAAATAACTTTTTTTTTTTCCCGTTATTTGGGTGCAAATTAAGGACAAAAACAGAAAACCGAAATATTTCAAATAACTTTTTTTTTCTTTTTTACCGTTATTTGGGTGCAAAATAAGGACAAAAATAGAAAACCAAAATATTTCAAATAACTTTTTTTTTTCTTTTTTCCCGTTATTTGGGTGCAAAATAAGGACAAAAACAGAAAACCAAAATATTTAAAATAACTTTTTTTTTATTTTTTCCCGTTATTTGGGTGCAAAATAAGGACAAAAACAGAAAACCAAAATATTTAAAATAAATTTTTTTTTATTTTTTCCCATTATTTGGATGCAAAATAAGGACAAAAACAGAAAACCAAAATATTCCAAATAACTTTTTTTTTCTTTTTCCCGTTATTTGGGTGCAAAATAAGGACAAAAACAGAAAACCAAAATATTTCAAATAACTTTTTTTTTCTTTTTTCCCGTTATTTGGGTGCAAAATAAGGACAAAAACAGAAAACCGAAATATTTCAAATAACTTTTTTTTTATTTTTTGCCGTTATTTGGGTGCAAAATAAAGACAAAACATAAAACCAAAATATTTCAAATAATTTTTTTTTTATTTTTTCCCATTATTTGGGTGCAAAATAAGGACAAAAACAGACATCCAAAATTTTTCAAATAACTTTTTTTTTTTTTTTCCCGTTATTTGGGTGCAAAATAAGGACAAAAACAGAAAACCGAAATATTTCAAATAACTTTTTTTTTATTTTTTCCCGTTATGGGTGCAAAATAAGGACAAAAATAGAAAACCAAAATATTTCAAATAACTTTTTTTTTATTTTTTCCCGTTATTTGGGTGCAAAATAAGGACAAAAACAGACAACCGAAATATTTCAAAAAAATTTTTTTTTTTTTTGTTTGGGTGCAAAATAAGGACAAAAACAGAAAACCAAAATATTTCAAATAACTTTTTTTTTATTTTTTCCCGTTATTTGGGTGCAAAATTAGGACAAAAACAGAAAACCAAAATATTTCAAATAACTTTTTTTTTCTTTTTTCCCGTTATTTGGATGCAAAATAAGGACAAAAACAGAAAACCAAAATATTTCAAATAACTTTTTTTTTCTTTTTTCCCGTTATTTGGGTGCAAAATAAGGACAAAAACAGAAATCCAAAATATTTCAAATAACTTTTTTTTTATTTTTTCCCGTTATTTGGGTGCAAAATAAGGACAAAAACAGAAAACCAAAATATTTCAAATAACTTTTTTTTTCTTTTTTCCCGTTATTTGGGTGCAAAATAAGGACAAAAACATAAAACCAAAATATTTCAAATAACTTTTTTTTCCCCCGTTATTTGGGTGCAAAATAAGGACAAAAACAGAAAACCGACATATTTCAAATAACTTTTTTTTTCTTTTTTCCCGTTATTTGGGTGCAAAATAAGGACAAAAACAGAAAACCAAAATATTTCAAATAACTTTTTTTTGCTTTTTTCCCGTTATTTGGGTGCAAAATAAGGACCAAAACAGAAATCCAAAATATTTCAAATAACTTTTTTTTCTTTTTTCCCGTTATTTGGGTGCAAAATAAGGACAATAACAGAAAACCAAAATATTTCAAATAATTTTTCTTTTATTTTTTCCCGTTATTTGGGTGCAAAATAACGACAAAAACAGAAAACAAAAATATTTTAAATAACTTTTTTTTATTTTTTCCCGTTATTTGGGTGCAAAATAAGGACAAAAACAGAAAACCAAAATATTTCAAATAACTTTTTTTTCTTTTTTCCCATTATTTGGGTGCAAAATAAGGACAAAAACAGAAAACCAAAATATTTCAATTAACTTTTATTTTATTTTTTCCCGTTATTTGGGTGCAAAATAAGGACAAACACAGAAAACCAAAATATTTCAAATAACTTTTTTTTTCTTTTTTCCCGTTATTTGGGTGCAAAATAAGGACAAAAACAGAAAACCAAAATATTTCAAATAACTTTTTTTTTTTTTTTCCCGTTATTTGGGTGTAAAATAAGGACAAAAACAGAAAACCGAAATATTTCAAATAACTTTTTTTTTCTTTTTTCCCGTTATTTGTGTGCAAAATAAGGACAAAAACAGAAAACCGAAATATTTCAAATAACTTTTTTTTTATTTTTTCCCGTTATTTGGGTGCAAAATAAGGACAAAAAAAGAAAAAACCAAAATATTTCAAATAACTTTTTTTTTATTTTTCCCCGTTATTTGGGTGCAAAATAAGGACTAAAACAGAAAACCAAAATATTTCAAATAACTTTTTTTTTCTTTTTTCCCGTTATTTGGGTGCAAAATAAGGACAAAAACAGAAAACCAAAATATTTCAAATAACTTATTTTTCTTTTTCCCCGTTATTTGGGTGCAAAATAAGGACAAAAACAGAAAACCGAAATATGTCAAATAACTTTTTTTTTCTTTTTTCCCGTTATTTGGGTGCAAAATAAGGACAAAAACAGAAAACCGAAATATTTCAAATAACTTTTTTTTTCTTTTTTCCCGTTATTTAGGTGCAAAATAAGGACAAAAACAGAAAACCAAAATATTTCAAATAACTTTTTTTATTTTTTCCCGTTATTTGGGTGCAAAATAAGGACAAAAACAGAAAACCAAAATATTTCAAATAACTTTTTTTTTATTTTTTCCCGTTATTTGGGTGTATAACGGCAAAAACAGAAAACCAAAATATTTCAAATAACTTTTTTTTTTTTCCCCTATATTTGGGTGCAAAATAAGGACAAAAACAGAAAACCAAAATATTTCAAATAACTTTTTTTTTCTTTTTTCCCGTGCAAAATAAGGACAAAAACAGAAAACCAAAATATATCAAATAATTTTTTTTAAAATTTTTCCCGTTATTTGGGTGCAAAATAAGGACAGAAACAGAAAACCAAAATATTTCAAATAACTTTTTTTTTCTTTTTTCCCGTTATTTGGGTGCAAAATAAGGAAAAAAACAGACAACCGAAATATTTCAAAAATTTTTTTTTTATTTTTTCCCGTTATTTGGGTGCAAAATAAGGACAAAAACAGAAAACCAAAATATTTCAAATAACTTTTTTTTTATTTTTTCCCGTTATTTGGGTACAAAATAAGGACAAAAATGGAAAACCAAAATATTTCAAATAACTTTTTTTTTCTTTTTTCCCGTTATTTGGGTGCAAAATAAGGACAAAAACAGAAATCCAAAATATTTCAAATAACTTTTTTTTTATTTTTTCCCGTTATTTGGGTGCAAAATAAGGACAAAAACAGAAAACCAAAATATTTCAAATAACTTTTTGTTTCTTTTTTCCCGTTATTTGGGTGCAAAATAAGGACAAAAACAGAAAACCAAAATATTTCAAATAACTTTTTTTTTTCCCGTTATTTGGGTGCAAAATAAGGACAAAAACAGAAAACCAAAATATTTCAAATAACTTTTTTTTTCTTTTTTCCCGTTATTTGGGTGCAAAATAAGGACAAAAACAGAAAACCAAAATATTTTAAATAACTTTTTTTTTATTTTTTCCCGTTATTTGGGTGCAAAATAAGGACAAAAACAGAAAACCAAAATATTTCAAATAACTTTTTTTTTTTTTTCCCATTATTTGGGTGCAAAATAAAGACAAAAACAGAAAACCGAAATATTTCAATTAACTTTTTTTTTATTTTTTCCCGTTATTTGGGTGCAAAATAAGGACAAAAACAGAAAACCAAAATATTTCAAATAACTTTATTTTTTCTTTTTTCCCGTTATTTAGGTGCAAAATAAGGACAAAAAGAGAAAACCAAAATATTTCAAATAATTTTTTTTTATTTTTTTCCCGTTATTTGGGTGCAAAATAAAGACAAAAAGAAACCAAAATATTTTAAATAACTTTTTTTTTATTTTTTCCCGTTATTTCGGTGCAAAATAAGGACAAAAACAGAAAACCGAAATATTTCAAATAACTTTTTTTTAATTTTTTCCCGTTATTTGGGTGCAAAATAAGGACAAAAACAAAAAACCAAAATATTTCAAATAACTTTTTTTTTATTTTTTCCCGTTATTTGGGTGCAAACTAAAGACAAAAACAGAAAACCAAAATATTTCAAATAACTTTTTTTTCTTTTTTCCCGTTATTTGGGTGCAAAATAAGGACAAAAACAGAAAACCAAAATATTTCAAATAAATTTTCTTTTTTTCCCTTATTTGGGTGCAAAATAAGGACAAAAACAGAAAACCAAAATATTTCAAATAACTTTTTTTTTCTCTTTTCCCGTTATTTGGGTGCAAAATAAGGACAAAAACAGAAAACCAAAATATTTCAAATAACTTTTTTTTCTTTTTTCCCGTTATTTGGGTGCAAAATAAGGACAAAAGCAGAAAACCAAAATATTTCAAATTACCTTTTTTTCTTTTTTCCCATTATTTGGGTGCAAAATAAGGACAAAAACAGAAAACCGAAATATTTCAAATAACGTTTTTTTTCTTTTTTCCCGTTATTTGGGTGCAAAATAAGGACAAAAACAGAAAACCAAAATATTTCAAATTACTTTTTTCCCGTTATTTGGGTGCAAAATAAGGACAAAAACAGAAAACCAAAATATTTCAAATAAATTTTTATTTCTTTTTTTCCGTTATTTGGGTGCAAAATAAGGAAAAAAAAACAGAAAACCAAAATATTTCAAATAACTTTTTTTTTCTTTTTTCCCGTTATTTGGGTGCAAAATAAGGACAAAAACAGAAAACCGAAATATTTCAAATGACTTTTGTTTTCTTTTTTCCCGTTATTTGGGTGCAAAATAAGGACAAAAACAGAAAACCAAAATATTTCAAATAACTTTTTTTTTTTTTTTTCCCGTTATTTAGGTGCAAAATAAGGAAAAAAACAGAAAACCAAAATATTTCAAATAACTTTTTTTTTTCTTTTTTCCCGTTATTTGGGTGCAAAATAAGGACAAAAACAGAAAACCGAAATATTTCAAATAACTTTTTTTTTCTTTTTTCCCGTTATTTGGGTGCAAAATAAGGACAAAAACAGCAAATCAAAATATTTCAAATAACTTTTTTTTTTCTTTTTTCCCGTTATTTGGGTGCAAAATAAGGACAAAAACAGAAAACCGGAATATTTCAAATAACTTTTTTTTATTTTTTCCCGTTATTTGGGTGCAAAATAAGGACAAAAACAGAAAACCAAAATATTTCAAATAACTTTTTTTTTCTTTTTTCCGGTTATTTGGGTGCAAAATAAGGACAAAAACAGAAAACCGAAATATTTCAAATAACTTTTTATATATTTCAAATAAGGACAAAAACAGAAAACCGAAATATTTCAAATAACATTTTTTTCTTTTTTTCTTGTTATTTGGGTGCAAAATAAGGACAAAAACAGACTACCAAAATATTTCAAATAACTTTTTTTTATTTTTTCCCGTTATTTGGGTGCAAAATAAGGACAAAAACAGAAAACCAAAATATTTCAAATAACTTTTTTTTTCTTTTTTCCCGTTATTTGGGTGCAAAATAAGGACAAAAACAGAAAACCAAAATATTTCAAATAACTTTTTTTTTTCCCGTTATTTGGGTGCAAATTAAGGACAAAAACAGAAAACCGAAATATTTCAAATAACTTTTTTTTTCTTTTTTCCCGTTATTTGGGTGCAAAATAAGGACAAAAACAGAAAACCAAAATATTTCAAATAACTTTGTTTTTTTTTTTTTTTTCTTCCGTTATTTGGGTGCAAAATAAGGACAAAAACAGAAAACCAAAATATTTAAAATAACTTTTATTTTTATTTTTTCCCGTTATTTGGGTGCAAAATAAGGACAAAAACAGAAAACCAAAATATTTCAAATAACTGTTTTTTTTCTTTTTCCCGTTATTTGGGTGCAAAATAAGGACAAAAACAGAAAACCGGAATATTTCAAATAACTTTTTTTTATTTTTTCCCGTTATTTGGGTGCAAAATAAGGACAAAAACAGAAAACCAAAATATTTCAAATAACTTTTTTTTTCTTTTTTCCCGTTATTTGGGTGCAAAATAAGGACAAAAACAGAAAACCAAAATATTTCAAATAACTTTTTTTTTATTTTTTGCCGTTATTTGGGTGCAAAATAAAGACAAAAACAGAAAACCAAAATATTTCAAATAATTTTTTTTTTATTTTTTCCCATTATTTGGGTGCAAAATAAGGACAAAAACAGAAAACCAAAATATTTCAAATAACTTTTTTTTTCTTTTTCCCGTTATTTGGGTGCAAAATAAGGACAAAAACAGAAAACCGGAATATTTCAAATAACTTTTTTTTATTTTTTCCCGTTATTTGGGTGCAAAATAAGGACAAAAACAGAAAACCAAAATATTTCAAATAACTTTTTTTTTCTTTTTTCCCGTTATTTGGGTGCAAAATAAGGACAAAAACAGAAAACCTAAATATTTCAAATAACTTTTTTTTTATTTTTTGCCGTTATTTGGGTGCAAAATAAAGACAAAAACAGAAAACCAAAATATTTCAAATAATTTTTTTTTTATTTTTTCCCATTATTTGGGTGCAAAATAAGGACAAAAACAGAAAACCAAAATATTTCAAATAACTTTTTTTTTCTTTTTTCCCGTAATTTGGGTGCAAAATAAGGACAAAAACAGAAAACCAAAATATTTAAAATGACTTTTTTTTTATTTTTTCCCGTTATTTGGGTGCAAAATAAGGACAAAAACAGAAAACCAAAATATTTCAAATAAATTTTTTTTATTTTTTCCCATTATTTGGATGCAAAATAAGGACAAAAAAAGAAAACCAAAATATTTCAAATAACTTTTTTTTTTCTTTTTCCCGTTATTTGGGTGCAAAATAAGGACAAAAACAGAAAACCGGAATATTTCAAATAACTTTTTTTTATTTTTTGCCGTTATTTTGGTGCAAAATAAGGACAAAAACAGAAAACCAAAATATTTCAAATAACTTTTTTTTTCTTTTTTCCCGTTATTTGGGTGCAAAATAAGGACAAAAACAGAAAACCAAAATATTTCAAATAACTTTTTTTTATTTTTTGCCGTTATTTGGGTGCAAAATAAAGACAAAAACAGAAAACCAAAATATCTCAAATAACTTTTTTTTTTATTTTTTCCCATTATTTGGGTGCAAAATAAGGACAAAAACAGAAAACCAAAACATTTCAAATAACTTTTTTTTTCTCTTTTCCCGTTATTTGGGTGCAAAATAAGGACAAAAACAGAAAACCAAAATCTTTCAAAAATTTTTATTTATTTTGTCCCGTTATTTGGGTGCAAAATAAGGACAAAAACAGAAAAACAAAATATTTCAAATGACTTTTGTTTTCTTTTTTTCCCGTTATTTGGGTGCAAAATAAGGACAAAAACAGAAAACCAAAATATATCAAATAACTTTTTTTTCCTTTTTTCCCGTTATTTGGGTGCAAAATAAGGACAAAAACAGAAAACCAAAATATTTCAAATTACCTTTTTTTCTTTTTTCCCGTTATTTGGGTGCAAAATAAGGACAAAAACAGAAAACCGAAATATTTCAAATAACTTTTTTTTCCCCCGTTATTTGGGTGCAAAATAAGGACGAAAACAGAAAACCAAAATATTTCAAATAACTTGTTTTTTCTTTTTCTCGTTATTGGGGTGCACAATAAGGACAAAAACAGAAAACCGAAATATTTCAAATAACTTTTTTTTTATTTTTTCCCCGTTATTTGGGTGCAAAATAAGGACAAAAAACAGAAAACCAAAATATTTCAAATGACTTTTTTTTTCTTTTTTCCCGTTATTTGGGTGCAAAATAAGGACAAAAACAGAAAACCAAAATATTTCAAATAATTTTTTTTTCTTTTTTCCCGTTATTTGGGTGCAAAATAAGATAAGGACAAAAACAGAAAACCGAAATATTTCAAATAATTATCTTTTATTTTTACAAAATATTTTAAATGACTTTCATTTTATTTTTTCCCGTTATTTGGGTGCAAAATAAGGACAAAAACAGAAAACCAAAATATTTCAAATAATTTTTTTTTCTTTTTTCCCGTTATTTGTGTGCAAAATAAGGACAAAAACAGAAAACCGAAATATTTCAAATAACTTTCTTTTTATTTTTTCCCGTTATTTGGGTGCAAAATAAGGACAAAAACAGAAAACCGAAATATTTCAAATAATTTTTTTTTATTTTTTCCCGTTATTTGGGTGCAAAATAAGGACAAAAACAGAAAACCAAAATATTTCAAATAACTTTTTATTTATTTTTTCCCGTTATTTGGGTGCAAAATAAGGACAAAAACAGAAAAACAAAATATTTCAAATGACTTTTGTTTTCTTTTTTCCCGTTATTTGGGTGCAAAATAAGGACAAAAACAGAAAACCAAAATATTTCAAATAACTTTTTTTTTTTTTCCTGTTATTTGGATACAAAATAAGGACAAAAACAGAAAACCAAAATATTTCAAATAATTTTCTTTTTTCCCGTTATTTGGGTGCAAAATAAGGACAAAAACAGAAAACCAAAATATTTCAAATAACTTTTTTTTTCTTTTTACCCGGTATTTATGTGCAAAATAAGGACAAAAACAAAAAACCAAAATATTTCGAATTAACCTTTTTTCTTTTTTTACCGTTATTTGGGTGCAAAATAAGGACAAAAACAGAAAACCGAAATATTTCAAATAACTTTTTTTTTCTTTTTCCCCGTTATTTGGGTGCAAAATAAGGACAAAAACAGAAAACCAAAATATTTCAAATTACTTTTTTTTTCTTTTTTCCTGTTATTTGGGTGCAAAATAAGGACAAAAACAGAAAACCGAAATATTTCAAATAACTTTTTTTTTATTTTTTTCCGTTATTTGGGTGCAAAATAAAGACAAAAACAGAAAACCGAAATATTTCAAATAATTTTTTTTTCTTTTTTCCCGTTATTTGGGTGCAAAATAAGATAAGGACAAAAACAGAAAACCGAAATATTTCAAATAACTTTCTTTTTATTTTTTCCCGTTATTTGGGTGCAAAATAAGGACAAAAACAGAAAACCAAAAATATTTCAAATAAATTTTTTTTTATTTTTTCCCATTATTTGGATGCAAAATAAGGACAAAAACAGAAAACCAAAATATTTCAAATAACTTTTTTTTTTCTTTTTCCCGTTATTTGGGTGCAAAATAAGGACAAAAACAGAAAACCGGAATATTTCAAATAACTTTTTTTTATTTTTTCCGTTATTTGGGTGCAAAATAAGGACAAAAAACAGAAAACCAAAATATTTCAAATAACTTTTTTTTTCTTTTTTCCCCTTATTTGGGTGCAAAATAAGGACAAAAACAGAAAACCAAAATATTTCAAATAACTTTTTTTTTATTTTTTGCCGTTATTTGGGTGCAAAATAAAGACAAAAACAGAAAACCAAAATATTTTAAATAATTTTTTTTTTATTTTTTCCCATTATTTGGGTGCAAAATAAGGACAAAAACAGAAAACCAAAATCTTTCAAATAAATTTTTATTTATTTTGTCCCGTTATTTGGGTGCAAAATAAGGACAAAAACAGAAAAACAAAATATTTCAAATGACTTTTGTTTTCTTTTTTCCCGTTATTTGGGTGCAAAATAAGGACAAAAACAGAAAACCAAAATATATCAAATAACTTTTTTTTCCTTTTTTCCCGTTATTTGGGCGCAAAATAAGGACAAAAACAGAAAACCAAAATATTTCAAATTACCTTTTTTTCTTTTTTCCCGTTATTTGGGTGCAAAATAAGGACAAAAACAGAAAACCGAAATATTTCAAATAACTTTTTTTCCCCCCGTTATTTGGGTGCAAAAGAAGGACGAAAACAGAAAACCAAAATATTTCAAATAACTTGTTTTTTCTTTTTCTCGTTATTGGGGTGCACAATAAGGACAAAAACAGAAAACCGAAATATTTCAAATAACTTTTTTTTTATTTTTTCCCGTTATTTGGGTGCAAAATAAGGACAAAAACAGAAAACCAAAATATTTCAAATGACTTTTTTTTTCTTTTTTCCCGTTATTTGGGTGCAAAATAAGGACAAAAACAGAAAACCAAAATATTTCAAATAATTTTTTTTTCTTTTTTCCCGTTATTTGGGTGCAAAATAAGATAAGGACAAAAACAGAAAACCGAAATATTTCAAATAACTTTCTTTTTATTTTTTCCCGTTATTTGAGTGCAAAATAAGGACAAAAACAGAAAACCGAAATATTTCAAATAATTTTTTTTTATTTTTTCCCGTTATTTTTGTGCAAAATAAGGACAAAAACAGAAAACCAAAATATTTCAAATAATTTGTTTTTCTTTTTTCCCGTTATTTGGGTGCAAAATAAAGACAAAAACAGAAAACCGAAATATTTCAAATGACTTTTGTTTTCTTTTTTCCCGTTATTTGGGTGCAAAATAAGGACAAAAACAGAAAACCAAAATATTTCAAATAACTTTTTTTTTTTCTTTTTTCCCGTTATTTGGGTGCAAAATAAGGACAAAAACAGAAAACCAAAATATTTCAAGTAACTGTTTTTTCTTTTTTCCCGTTATTTGGGTGCAAAATAAGGACAAAAACAGAAAACCATAATATTTCAAATAAATTTTTATTTATTTTTTCCCATTATTTGGGTGCAAAATAAGGACAAAAACAGAAAAACAAAATATTTCAAATAACTTTTTTTTTCTTTTTTCCCGTTATTTGGGTGCAAAATAAGGACAAAAACAGAAAACCGAAATATTTCAAATAACTTTATTTTTATTTTTTCCCGTTATTTGGGTGCAAAATAAGGACAAAAACAGAAAACCGAAATATTTCAAATAACTTTTTTTTTATTTTTTCCCGTTATGTGGGTGCAAAATAAGGACAAAAACAGAAAACCGAAATATATCAAATAACTTTTTTTTTATTTTTTCCCGTTATTTGGGTGCAAAATAAGGACAAAAACAGAAAAACAAAATATTTTAAATGACTTTCTTTTTATTTTTTCCCGTTATTTGGGTGCAAAATAAGGACAAAAACAGAAAACCAAAATATTTCAAATAATTTTTTTTTCTTTTTTCCCGTTATTTGGGTGCAAAATAAGGACAAAAACAGAAAACCGAAATATTTCAAATAACTTTCTTTTTATTTTTTCCCGTTATTTGGGTGCAAAATAAGGACAAAAACAGAAAACCGAAATATTTCAAATAATTTTTTTTTATTTTTTCCCGTTATTTGGGTGCAAAATAAGGACAAAAACAGAAAACCAAAATATTTCAAATAACTTTTTATTTATTTTTTCCCGTTATTTGGGTGCAAAATAAGGACAAAAACAGAAAAACAAAATATTTCAAATGACTTTTGTTTTCTTTTTTCCCGTTATTTGGGTGCAAAATAAGGACAAAAACAGAAAACCAAAATATTTCAAATAACTTTTTTTTTTTTCCTGTTATTTGGATGCAAAATAAGGACAAAAACAGAAAACCAAAATATTTCAAATAACTTTTTTTTCTTTTTTCCCGTTATATGGGTGCAAAATAAGGACAAAAACAGAAACCGAAATATTTCAAATAACTTTTTTTTTCTTTTTTCCCGTTATTTGGGTGCAAAATAAGGACAAAAACAGAAAACCAAAATATTTCAAATAACTTTTTTTTTCTTTTTTCCCGTTATTTGGGTGCAAAATAAGGACATAAATAGAAAACCGAAATATTTCAAATAACTTTTTTTTCTTTTTTCCCGTTATTTGGGTGCAAAATAAGAACAAAAACAGAAAACCGAAATATTTCAAATAACTTTTTTTTTATATTTTCCCGTTATTTGGGTGCAAAATAAGGACAAAAAAAGAAAACCGAAATATTTCAAATAACTTTTTTTTTATTTTTTCCCGTTATTTGGGTGCAAAATAAGGACAAAAACAGAAAACCAAAATATTTCAAATAAATTTTTTTTTATTTTTTCCCATTATTTGGGTGCAAAATAACGACAAAAACAGAAAACCAAAATATTTCAAATAACTTTTTTTTTCTTTTTCCCGTTATTTGGGTGCAAAATAAGGACAAAACAGAAAACCAAAATATTTCAAATAATTTTCTTTTTTCCCGTTATTTGGGTGCAAAATAAGGACAAAAACAGAAAACCAAAATATTTCAAATAACTTTTTTTTTCTTTTTACCCGGTATTTATGTGCAAAATTAGGACAAAAACAAAAAACCAAAATATTTCGAATTACCTTTTTTTCTTTTTTTACCGTTATTTGGGTGCAAAATAAGGACAAAAACAGAAAACCGAAATATTTCAAATAACTTTTTTTTTCTTTTTCCCCGTTATTTGGGTGCAAAATAAGGACAAAAACAGAAAACCAAAATATTTCAAATTACTTTTTTTTTCTTTTTTCCTGTTATTTGGGTGCAAAATAAGGACAAAAACAGAAAACCGAAATATTTCAAATAACTTTTTTTTTATTTTTTTCCGTTATTTGGGTGCAAAATAAAGACAAAAACAGAAAACCGAAATATTTCAAATAACTTTTTTTTTATTTTTTCCCGTTATTTGGGTGCAAAATAAGGACAAAAACAGACAACCTAAATATTTCAAATAAATTTTTTTTATTTTTTCCTATTATTTGGGTGCAAGATAACGACCAAAACAGAAAACCAAAATTTTTCAAATAACTTTTTTTTCTTTTTCCCGTTATTGGGGTGCAAAATAAGGACAAAAACAGAAAACCAAAATATTTCAAATGACTTTTGTTTTCTTTTTTCCCGTTATTTGGGTGTAAAATAAGGACAAAAACAGAAAACCAAAATATTTCAAATAACTTTTTTTTTCTTTTTTCCCGTTATTTGGGTGCAAAATAAGGACAAATAACTTTTTTTTCTTTTTTCCCGTTATTTGGGTGCAAAATAAGGACAAAAACAGAAAACCAAAACATTTCAAATTACCTTTTTTTCTTTTTTTCCCGTTATTTGGGTGCAAAATAAGGACAAAAACAGAAAACCGAAATATTTCAAATAACTTTTTTTTTCCCCGTTATATGGGTGCAAAATAAGGACAAAAACAGAAAACCAAAATATTTCAAATAACGTTTTTTTCTTTTTTCCCGTTATTGGGGTGCAAAATAAGGACAAAAACAGAAAACCAAAATATTTCAAATAACTTCTTTTTCTCTTTTTTCCCCTTATTTGGGTGCAAAATAAGGACAAAAACAGAAAACCGAAATATTTCAAATAACTTTTTTTTTATTTTTTCCCGTTATTTGGGTGCAAAATAAGGACAAAAACAGAAAACCAAAATATTTCAAATAACTTTTTTTTTATTTTTTCCCGTTATTTGGGTGCAAAATAAGGACAAAAACAGAAAAACAAAATATTTCAAATAAATTTTTATTTATTTTTTCCCGTTATTTGGGTGCAAAATAAGGACAAAAACAGAAAAACAAAATATTTCAAATGACTTTTGTTTTCTTTTTTCCCGTTATTTGGGTGCAAAATAAGGACAAAAACAGAAAACCAAAATATTTCAAATAACTTTTTGTTCTTTTTTCCCGTTATTTGGGTGCAAAATAAGGACAAAAACAGAAAACCAAAATATTTCAAATTACATTTTTTTCTTTTTTCCCGTTATTTGGGTGCAAAATAACGACAAAAACAGAAAACCGAAATATTTCAAATAACTTTTTTTTCCCCCGTTATTTGGGTGCAAAATAAGGACAAAAACAGAAAACCAAAATATTTCAAATAACTTTTTTTTTCTTTTTTGCCGTTATTTGGGTGCAAAATAAGGACAAAAACAGAAAACCGAAATATTTCAAATAACTTCTTCTCTTTTTTCCCCCTATTTTGGTGCAAAATAAGGACAAAAACAGAAAACCAAAATATTTCAAATTACCTTTTTTTCTTTTTTTGCCGTTATTTGGGTGCAAAATAAGGACAAAAACAGAAAACCGAAATATTTCAAATAACTTCTTTTTCTCTTTTTTCCCCTTATTTGGGTGCAAAATAAGGACAAAAAACGGGATTCTTTTTTCCCGTTATTTGGGTGCAAAATAAGGACAAAAACAGAAAACCAAAATATTTCAAATAACTTTTTTATTCTTTTTTCCCGTTATTTGGGTGCAAAATAAGGACAAAAACAGAAAACCTTAATATTTCAAATAACTTTTTTTTTCTTTTTTCCCGTTATTTGGCTGCAAAATAAGGACAAAAACAGAAAACCAAAATATTTCAAATTACCTTTTTTTCTTTTTTCCCGTTATTTGGGTGCAAAATAAGGACAAAAACAGAAAACCGAAATATTTCAAATAACTTTTTTTTTTTTTTCCCGTTATTTGGGTGCAAAATAAGGACAAAAACAGAAAACCAAAATATTTCAAATAACTTTTTTTTTCTTTTTTCCCGTTATTGGGGTGCAAAATAAGGACAAAAACAGAAAACCGAAATATTTCAAATAACTTCTTTTTCTCTTTTTTCCCCTTATTTGGGTGCAAAATAAGGACAAAAACAGAAAACCGAAATATTTCAAATAACTTTTTTTTATTTTTTCCCGTTATTTGGGTGCAAAATAAGTACAAAAACAGAAAACCAAAATATTTCAAATAACTTTTTTTTTATTTTTTCCCGTTATTTGGGTTCAAAATAAGGACAAAAAGAGAAAAACAAAATATTTCAAATGACTTTTGTTTTCTTTTTTCCCGTTATTTGGGTGCAAAATAAGGACAAAAACAGAAAACCAAAATATTTCAAATAACTTTTTTTTTATTTTTTCCCGTTATTTGGGTTCAAAATAAGGACAAAAAGAGAAAAACAAAATATTTCAAATGACTTTTGTTTTCTTTTTTCCCGTTATTTGGGTTCAAAATAAGGACAAAAAGAGAAAAACAAAATATTTCAAATAACTTTTGTTTTCTTTTTTCCCGTTATTTGGGTGCAAAATAAGGACAAAAACAGAAAACCAAAATATTTCAAATAACTTTTTTTTTCTTTTTTCCCGTTATTTGGGTGCAAAATAAGGACAAAAACAGAAAACCAAAATATTTCAAATAACTTTTTTTTTCTTTTTTCCCGTTATTTGGGTGCAAAATAAGGACAAAAACAGAAAACCAAAATATTTCAAATTATCTTTTTTTCTTTTTTCCCGTTATTTGGGTGCAAATAAGGACAAAAACAGAAAACCGAAATATTTCAAATAACTTTTTTTTTTCCCCGTTATTTGGGTGCAAAATAAGGACAAAAACAGAAAACCAAAATATTTCAAATAACGTTTTTTTTCTTTTTTCCGTTAATGGGGTGCAAAATAAGGACAAAAACAGAAAACCAAAATATTTCAAATAACTTTTTTTTTCTTTTTTCCTGTTATTGGGGTGCAAAATAAGGACAAAAACAGAAAACCGAAATATTTCAAATAACTTCTTTTTCTCCTTTTTTCATCTTATTTGGGTGCAAAATAAGGACAAAAACAGAAAACCGAAATATTTCAAATAACTTTTTTTTTATTTTTTCCCGTTATTTGGGTGCAAAATAAGGACAAAAACAGAAAACCAAAATATTTCAAATAACTTTTTTTTTATTTTTTCCCGTTATTTGGGTGCAAAATAAGGACAAAAACAGAAAAACAAAATATTTCAAATAAATTTTTATTTATTTTTTCCCGTTATTTGGGTGCAAAATAAGGACAAAAACAGAAAACCAAAATATTTCAAATAACTTTTTTTTTATTTTTTCCCGTTATTTGGGTGCAAAATAAGGACAAAAACAGAAAACCGGAATATTTCAAATAACTTTTTTTTTCTTTTTCCCGTTATTTGGGTGCAAAATAAGGACAAAAACAGAAAACCGGAATATTTCAAATAACTTTTTTTTATTTTTTCCCGTTATTTGGGTGCAAAATAAGGACAAAAACAGAAAACCGAAATATTTCAAATAACTTTTTTTTTCTTTTTTCCCGTTATTTGGGTGCAAAATAAGGACAAAAACAGAAAACCAAAATATTTCAAATAACTTTTTTTTTATTTTTTGCCGTTATTTGGGTGCAAAATAAAGACAAAAACAGAAAACCAAAATATTTTAAATAATTTTTTTTTTATTTTTTCCCATTATTTGGGTGCAAAATAAGGACAAAAACAGAAAACCAAAATCTTTCAAATAAATTTTTATTTATTTTGTCCCGTTATTTGGGTGCAAAATAAGGACAAAAACAGAAAAACAAAATATTTCAAATGACTTTTGTTTTCTTTTTTCCCGTTATTTGGGTGCAAAATAAGGACAAAAACAGAAAACCAAAATATATCAAATAACTTTTTTTTCCTTTTTTCCCGTTATTTGGGCGCAAAATAAGGACAAAAACAGAAAACCAAAATATTTCAAATTACCTTTTTTTCTTTTTTCCCGTTATTTGGGTGCAAAATAAGGACAAAAACAGAAAACCGAAATATTTCAAATAACTTTTTTTTCCCCCGTTATTTGGGTGCAAAATAAGGACGAAAACAGAAAACCAAAATATTTCAAATAACTTGTTTTTTCTTTTTCTCGTTATTGGGGTGCACAATAAGGACAAAAACAGAAAACCGAAATATTTCAAATAACTTTTTTTTTATTTTTTCCCGTTATTTGGGTGCAAAATAAGGACAAAAACAGAAAACCAAAATATTTCAAATGACTTTTTTTTTCTTTTTTCCCGTTATTTGGGTGCAAAATAAGGACAAAAACAGAAAACCAAAATATTTCAAATAATTTTTTTTTCTTTTTTCCCGTTATTTGGGTGCAAAATAAGATAAGGACAAAAACAGAAAACCGAAATATTTCAAATAACTTTCTTTTTATTTTTTCCCGTTATTTGAGTGCAAAATAAGGACAAAAACAGAAAACCGAAATATTTCAAATAATTTTTTTTTATTTTTTCCCGTTATTTTTGTGCAAAATAAGGACAAAAACAGAAAACCAAAATATTTCAAATAATTTGTTTTTCTTTTTTCCCGTTATTTGGGTGCAAAATAAAGACAAAAACAGAAAACCGAAATATTTCAAATGACTTTTGTTTTCTTTTTTCCCGTTATTTGGGTGCAAAATAAGGACAAAAACAGAAAACCAAAATATATCAAATAACTTTTTTTTCCTTTTTTCCCGTTATTTGGGCGCAAAATAAGGACAAAAACAGAAAACCAAAATATTTCAAATTACCTTTTTTTCTTTTTTCCCGTTATTTGGGTGCAAAATAAGGACAAAAACAGAAAACCGAAATATTTCAAATAACTTTTTTTTCCCCCGTTATTTGGGTGCAAAATAAGGACGAAAACAGAAAACCAAAATATTTCAAATAACTTGTTTTTTCTTTTTCTCGTTATTGGGGTGCACAATAAGGACAAAAACAGAAAACCGAAATATTTCAAATAACTTTTTTTTTATTTTTTCCCGTTATTTGGGTGCAAAATAAGGACAAAAACAGAAAACCAAAATATTTCAAATGACTTTTTTTTTCTTTTTTCCCGTTATTTGGGTGCAAAATAAGGACAAAAACAGAAAACCAAAATATTTCAAATAATTTTTTTTTCTTTTTTCCCGTTATTTGGGTGCAAAATAAGATAAGGACAAAAACAGAAAACCGAAATATTTCAAATAACTTTCTTTTTATTTTTTCCCGTTATTTGAGTGCAAAATAAGGACAAAAACAGAAAACCGAAATATTTCAAATAATTTTTTTTTATTTTTTCCCGTTATTTTTGTGCAAAATAAGGACAAAAACAGAAAACCAAAATATTTCAAATAATTTGTTTTTTTTTTCCCGTTATTTGGGTGCAAAATAAAGACAAAAACAGAAAACCGAAATATTTCAAATGACTTTTGTTTTCTTTTTTCCCGTTATTTGGGTGCAAAATAAGGACAAAACAGAAAACCAAAATATTTCAAATAACTTTTTTTTTTTCTTTTTTCCCGTTATTTGGGTGCAAAATAAGGACAAAAACAGAAAACCAAAATATTTCAAGTAACTGTTTTTTCTTTTTTCCCGTTATTTGGGTGCAAAATAAGGTCAAAAACAGAAAACCATAATATTTCAAATAAATTTTTATTTATTTTTTCCCATTATTTGGGTGCAAAATAAGGACAAAAACAGAAAAACAAAATATTTCAAATAACTTTTTTTTTCGTTTTTCCCGTTATTTGGGTGCAAAATAAGGACAAAAACAGAAAACCGAAATATTTCAAATAACTTTTTTTTTATTTTTTCCCGTTATGTGGGTGCAAAATAAGGACAAAAACAGAAAACCGAAATATTTCAAATAACTTTTTTTTTATTTTTTCCCGTTATGTGGGTGCAAAATAAGGACAAAAACAGAAAACCGAAATATATCAAATAACTTTTTTTTTATTTTTTCCCGTTATTTGGGTGCAAAATAAGGACAAAAACAGAAAAACAAAATATTTTAAATGACTTTCTTTTTATTTTTTCCCGTTATTTGGGTGCAAAATAAGGACAAAAACAGAAAACCAAAATATTTCAAATAATTTTTTTTTCTTTTTTCCCGTTATTTGGGTGCAAAATAAGGACAAAAACAGAAAACCGAAATATTTCAAATAACTTTCTTTTTATTTTTTCCCGTTATTTGGGTGCAAAATAAGGACAAAAACAGAAAACCGAAATATTTCAGATATTTTTTTTTTAATTTTTCCCGTTATTTAGGTGCAAAATAAGGACAAAAACAGAAAACCAAAATATTTCAAATAACTTTTTATTTATTTTTTCCCGTTATTTGGGTGCAAAATAAGGACAAAAACAGAAAACAAAATATTTCAAATGACTTTTGTTTTCTTTTTTCCCGTTATTTGGGTGCAAAATAAGGACAAAAACAGAAAACCAAAATATTTCAAATAACTTTTTTTTTTTTCCTGTTATTTGGATGCAAAATAAGGACAAAAACAGAAAACCAAAATATTTCAAATAACTTTTTTTTCTTTTTTCCCGTTATATGGGTGCAAAATAAGGACAAAAACAGAAACCGAAATATTTCAAATAACTTTTTTTTTCTTTTTTCCCGTTATTTGGGTGCAAAATAAGGACAAAAACAGAAAACCAAAATATTTCAAATAACTTTTTTTTTCTTTTTTCCCGTTATTTGGGTGCAAAATAAGGACATAAATAGAAAACCGAAATATTTCAAATAACTTTTTTTTCTTTCTTCCCGTTATTTGGGTGCAAAATAAGAACAAAAACAGAAAACCGAAATATTTCAAATAACTTTTTTTTTATTTTTTCCCGTTATTTGGGTGCAAAATAAGGACAAAAAAAGAAAACCGAAATATTTCAAATAACTTTTTTTTTATTTTTTCCCGTTATTTGGGTGCAAAATAAGGACAAAAACAGAAAACCAAAATATTTCAAATAAATTTTTTTTTATTTTTTCCCATTATTTGGGTGCAAAATAACGACAAAAACAGAAAACCAAAATATTTCAAATAACTTTTTTTTTCTTTTTCCCGTTATTTGGGTGCAAAATAAGGACAAAACAGAAAACCAAAATATTTCAAATAATTTTCTTTTTGCCCGTTATTTGGGTGCAAAATAAGGACAAAAACAGAAAACCAAAATATTTCAAATAACTTTTTTTTTCTTTTTACCCGGTATTTATGTGCAAAATAAGGACAAAAACAAAAAACCAAAATATTTCGAATTACCTTTTTTTCTTTTTTTACCGTTATTTGGGTGCAAAATAAGGACAAAAACAGAAAACCGAAATATTTCAAATAACTTTTTTTTTCTTTTTCCCCGTTATTTGGGTGCAAAATAAGGACAAAAACAGAAAACCAAAATATTTCAAATTACTTTTTTTTTCTTTTTTCCTGTTATTTGGGTGCAAAATAAGGACAAAAACAGAAAACCGAAATATTTCAAATAACTTTTTTTTTATTTTTTTCCGTTACTTGGGTGCAAAATAAAGACAAAAACAGAAAACCGAAATATTTCAAATAACTTTTTTTTTATTTTTTCCCGTTATTTGCGTGCAAAATAAGGACAAAAACAGACAACCTAAATATTTCAAATAAATTTTTTTTATTTTTTCCTGTTATTTGGGTGCAAGATAACGACCAAAACAGAAAACCAAAATTTTTCAAATAACTTTTTTTTCTTTTTCCCGTTATTGGGGTGCAAAATAAGGACAAAAACAGAAAACCAAAATATTTCAAATGACTTTTGTTTTCTATTTTCCCGTTATTTGGGTGTAAAATAAGGACAAAAACAGAAAACCAAAATATTTCAAATAACTTTTTTTTTCTTTTTACCCGTTATTTGGGTGCAAAATAAGGACAAATAACTTTTTTTTCTTTTTTCCCGTTATTTGGGTGCAAAATAAGGACAAAAACAGAAAACCAAAACATTTCAAATTACCTTTTTTTCTTTTTTCCCGTTATTTGGGTGCAAAATAAGGACAAAAACAGAAAACCGAAATATTTCAAATAACTTTTTTTTTTCCCCGTTATATGGGTGCAAAATAAGGACAAAAACAGAAAACCAAAATATTTCAAATAACGTTTTTTTTCTTTTTTCCCGTTATTGGGGTGCAAAATAAGGACAAAAACAGAAAACCAAAATATTTCAAATAACTTCTTTTTCTCTTTTTTCCCCTTATTTGGGTGCAAAATAAGGACAAAAACAGAAAACCGAAATATTTCAAATAACTTTTTTTTTATTTTTTCCCGTTATTTGGGTGCAAAATAAGGACAAAAACAGAAAACCAAAATATTTCAAATAACTTTTTTTTTATTTTTTCCCGTTATTTGGGTGCAAAATAAGGACAAAAACAGAAAAACAAAATATTTCAAATAAATTTTTATTTATTTTTTCCCGTTATTTGGGTGCAAAATAAGGACAAAAACAGAAAAACAAAATATTTCAAATGACTTTTGTTTTCTTTTTTCCCGTTATTTGGGTGCAAAATAAGGACAAAAACGGAAAACCAAAATATTTCAAATAACTTTTTGTTCTTTTTTCCCGTTATTTGGGTGCAAAATAAGGACAAAAACAGAAAACCAAAATATTTCAAATTACATTTTTTTCTTTTTTCCCGTTATTTGGGTGCAAAATAACGACAAAAACAGAAAACCGAAATATTTCAAATAACTTTTTTTTTCCCCGTTATTTGGGTGCAAAATAAGGACAAAAACAGAAAACCAAAATATTTCAAATAACTTTTTTTTTCTTTTTTGCCGTTATTTGGGTGCAAAATAAGGACAAAAACAGAAAACCAAAATATTTCAAATAACTTTTTTATACTTTTTTCCCGTTATTTGGGTGCAAAATAAGGACAAAAACAGAAAACCGAAATATTTCAAATAACTTCTTTTTCTCTTTTTTCCCCCTATTTTGGTGCAAAATAAGGACAAAAACAGAAAACCAAAATATTTCAAATTACCTTTTTTTCTTTTTTCCCGTTATTTGGGTGCAAAATAAGGACAAAAACAGAAAACCGAAATATTTCAAATAACTTCTTTTTCTTTTTTCCCGTTATTTGGGTGCAAAATAAGGACAAAACAGAAAACAAAAATATTTCAGATACCTTTTTTTTCTTTTTTCCCGTTATTTGGGTGCAAAATAAGGACAAAAACAAAAAACCAAAATATTTCAAATAACTTTTTTATTCTTTTTTCCCGTTATTTGGTGCAAAATAAGGACAAAAACAGGAAACCTTAATATTTCAAATAACTTTTTTTTTCTTTTTTCCCGTTATTTGGCTGCAAAATAAGGACAAAACAGAAAACCAAAATATTTCAAATTACCTTTTTTTCTTTTTTCCCGTTATTTGGGTGCAAAATAAGGACAAAACAGAAAACCGAAATATTTCAAATAACTTTTTTTTTCTTTTTTCCCGTTATTGGGGTGCAAAATAAGGACAAAAACAGAAAACCAAAATATTTCAAATAACTTTTTTTTTTCTTTTTTCCCGTTATTGGGGTGCAAATAAGGACAAAAACAGAAAACCGAAATATTTCAAATAACTTCTTTTTCTCTTTTTTCCCCTTATTTGGGTGCAAAATAAGGACAAAAACTGAAAACCGAAATATTCAAATAACTTTTTTTTATTTTTTCCCGTTATTTGGGTGCAAAATAAGTACAAAAAACAGAAAACCAAAATATTTCAAATAACTTTTTTTTTATTTTTTCCCGTTATTTGGGTTCAAAATAAGGACAAAAAGAGAAAAACAAAATATTTCAAATGACTTTTGTTTTCTTTTTTCCCGTTATTTGGGTGCAAAATAAGGACAAAAACAGAAAACCAAAATATTTCAAATAACTTTTTTTTTATTTTTTCCCGTTATTTGGGTTAAAAATAAGGACAAAAAAAGAAAAACAAAATATTTCAAATGACTTTTGTTTTCTTTTTTCCCGTTATTTGGGTTCAAAATAAGGACAAAAAGAGAAAAACAAAATATTTCAAATAACTTTTGTTTTCTTTTTTCCCGTTATTTGGGTGCAAAATAAGGACAAAAACAGAAAACCAAAATATTTCAAATAACTTTTTTTTTCTTTTTTCCCGTTATTTGGGTGCAAAATAAGGACAAAAACAGAAAACCAAAATATTTCAAATAACTTTTTTTTTCTTTTTTCCCGTTATTTGGGTGCAAAATAAGGACAAAAACAGAAAACCAAAATATTTCAAATTATCTTTTTTTCTTTTTTCCCGTTATTTGGGTGCAAATAAGGACAAAAACAGAAAACCGAAATATTTCAAATAACTTTTTTTTTCCCCGTTATTTGGGTGCAAAATAAGGACAAAAACAGAAAACCAAAATATTTCAAATAACGTTTTTTTTCTTTTTTCCGTTAATGGGGTGCAAAATAAGGACAAAAACAGAAAACCAAAATATTTCAAATAACTTTTTTTTTCTTTTTTCCTGTTATTGGGGTGCAAAATAAGGACAAAAACAGAAAACCGAAATATTTCAAATAACTTCTTTTTCTCTTTTTTCCTCTTATTTGGGTGCAAAATAAGGACAAAAACAGAAAACCGAAATATTTCAAATAACTTTTTTTTTATTTTTTCCCGTTATTTGGGTGCAAAATAAGAACAAAAACAGAAAACCGAAATATTTCAAATAACTTTTTTTTTATTTTTTCCCGTTATTTGGGTGCAAAATAAGGACAAAAAAAGAAAACCGAAATATTTCAAATAAATTTTTTTTTATTTTTTCCCGTTATTTGGGTGCAAAAAAAGGACAAAAAAAGAAAACCGAAATATTTCAAATAACTTTTTTTTTATTTTTTCCCGTTATTTGGGTGCAAAATAAGGACAAAAACAGAAAACCGAAATATTTCAAATAACTTTTTTTTTATTTTTTCCCGTTATTTGGGTGCAAAATAAGGACAAAAAAAGAAAACCGAAATATTTCAAATAACTTTTTTTTTCTTTTTTCCCGTTATTTGGGTGCAAAATAAGAACAAAAACAGAAAACCGAAATATTTCAAATAACTTTTTTTTTATTTTTTCCCGTTATTTGGGTGCAAAATAAGGACAAAAAAAGAAAACCGAAATATTTCAAATAACTTTTTTTTTATTTTTTCCCGTTATTTGGGTGCAAAATAAGGACAAAAACAGAAAACCAAAATATTTCAAATAAATTTTTTTTTATTTTTTCCCATTATTTGGGTGCAAAATAACGAGAAAAAAGAAAACCAAAATATTTCAAATAACTTTTTTTTCTTTTTCCCGCTATTTCGGTGCAAAATAAGGACAAACACAGAAAACCAAAATATTTCAAATAATTTTCTTTTTTCCCGTTATTTGGGTGCAAAATAAGGACAAAAACAGAAAACCGGAATATTTCAAATAACTTTTTTTTATTTTTTCCCGTTATTTGGGTGCAAAATAAGGACAAAAACAGAAAACCAAAATATTTCAAATAACTTTTTTTTTCTTTTTTCCCGTTATTTGGGTGCAAAATAAGGACGAAAACAGAAAACCAAAATATTTCAAATAACTTTTTTTTTCTTTTTTCCCGTTATTTGGGTGCAAAATAAGGACATAAATAGAAAACCGAAATATTTCAAATAACTTTTTTTTTCTTTTTTCCCGTTATTTGGGTGCAAAATAAGAACAAAAACAGAAAACCGAAATATTTCAAATAACTTTTTTTTTATTTTTTCCCGTTATTTGGGTGCAAAATAAGGACAAAAAAAGAAAACCGAAATATTTCAAATAACTTTTGTTTTATTTTTTTCCGTTATTTGGGTGCAAAATAAGGACAAAAACAGAAAACCAAAATATTTCAAATAAATTTTTTTTTATTTTTTCCCATTATTTGGGTGCAAAATAACGAGAAAAACAGAAAACCAAAATATTTCAAATAACTTTTTTTTTCTTTTTCCCGTTATTTGGGTGCAAAATAAGGACAAAACAGAAAACCAAAATATTTCAAATAATTTTCTTTTTTCCCGTTATTTGGGTGCAAAATAAGGACAAAAACAGAAAACCAAAATATTTCAAATAACTTTTTTTTTCTTTTTACCCGGTATTTATGTGCAAAATAAGGACAAAAACAAAAAACCAAAATATTTCGAATTACCTTTTTTTCTTTTTTTACCGTTATTTGGGTGCAAAATAAGGACAAAAACAGAAAACCGAAATATTTCAAATAACTTTTTTTTTTTTTTTCCCCGTTATTTGGGTGCAAAATAAGGACAAAAACAGAAAACCAAAATATTTCAAATTACTTTTTTTTTCTTTTTTCCTGTTATTTGGGTGCAAAATAAGGACAAAAACAGAAAACCGAAATATTTCAAATAACTTTTTTTTTATTTTTTTCCGTTATTTGGGTGCAAAATAAAGACAAAAACAGAAAACCGAAATATTTCAAATAACTTTTTTTTTATTTTTTCCCGTTATTTGGGTGCAAAATAAGGACAAAAACAGAAAACCAAAATATTTCAAATAAATTTTTTTTTATTTTTTCCCATTATTTGGATGCAAAATAAGGACAAAAACAGAAAACCAAAATATTTCAAATAACTTTTTTTTTCTTTTTCCCGTTATTTGGGTGCAAAATAAGGACAAAAACAGAAAACCGGAATATTTCAAATAACTTTTTTTTATTTTTTCCCGTTATTTGGGTGCAAAATAAGGACAAAAACAGAAAACCAAAATATTTCAAATAACTTTTTTTTTCTTTTTTCCCGTTATTTGGGTGCAAAATAAGGACAAAAACAGAAAACCAAAATATTTCAAACAACTTTTTTTTTATTTTTTGCCGTTATTTGGGTGCAAAATAAAGACAAAAACAGAAAACCAAAATATTTTAAATAATTTTTTTTTTATTTTTTCCCATTATTTGGGTGCAAAATAAGGACAAAAACAGAAAACCAAAATATTTCAAATAACTTTTTTTTTCTCTTTTCCCGTTATTTGGGTGCAAAATAAGGACAAAAACAGAAAACCAAAATCTTTCAAATAAATTTTTATTTATTTTGTCCCGTTATTTGGGTGCAAAATAAGGACAAAAACAGAAAAACAAAATATTTCAAATGACTTTTGTTTTCTTTTTTCCCGTTATTTGGGTGCAAAATAAGGACAAAAACAGAAAACCAAAATATATCAAATAACTTTTTTTTCCTTTTTTCCCGTTATTTGGGCGCAAAATAAGGACAAAAACAGAAAACCAAAATATTTCAAATTACCATTTTTTCTTTTTCCCGTTATTTGGGTGCAAAATAAGGACAAAAACAGAAAACCGAAATATTTCAAATAACTTTTTTTTCCCCCGTTATTTGGGTGCAAAATAAGGACGAAAACAGAAAACCAAAATATTTCAAATAACTTGTTTTTTCTTTTTCTCGTTATTGGGGTGCACAATAAGGACAAAAACAGAAAACCGAAATATTTCAAATAACTTTTTTTTTATTTTTTCCCGTTATTTGGGTGCAAAATAAGGACAAAAACAGAAAACCAAAATATTTCATATGACTTTTTTTTTCTTTTTTCCCGTTATTTGGGTGCAAAATAAGGACAAAAACAGAAAACCAAAATATTTCAAATAATTTTTTTTTCTTTTTTCCCGTTATTTGGGTGCAAAATAAGATAAGGACAAAAACAGAAAACCGAAATATTTCAAATAACTTTCTTTTTATTTTTTCCCGTTATTTGAGTGCAAAATAAGGACAAAAACAGAAAACCGAAATATTTCAAATAATTTTTTTTTATTTTTTCCCGTTATTTGGGTGCAAAATAAGGACAAAAACAGAAAACCAAAATATTTCAAATAATTTTTTTTTCTTTTTTCCCGTTATTTGGGTGCAAAATAAGATAAGGACAAAAACAGAAAACCGAAATATTTCAAATAACTTTCTTTTTATTTTTTCCCGTTATTTGAGTGCAAAATAAGGACAAAAACAGAAAACCGAAATATTTCAAATAATTTTTTTTTATTTTTTCCCGTTATTTGGGTGCAAAATAAGGACAAAAACAGAAAACCAAAATATTTCAAATAATTTGATTTTCTTTTTTCCCGTTATTTGGGTGCAAAATAAAGACAAAAACAGAAAACCGAAATATTTCAAATGACTTTTGTTTTCTTTTTTCCCGTTATTTGGGTGCAAAATAAGGACAAAAACAGAAAACCAAAATATTTCAAATAACTTTTTTTTTTTTCGTTTTTCCCGTTATTTGGGTGCAAAATAAGGACAAAAACAGAAAACCAAAATATTTCAAGTAACTGTTTTTTCTTTTTTCCCGTTATTTGGGTGCAAAATAAGGACAAAAACAGAAAACCATAATATTTCAAATAAATTTTTTTTTATTTTTTCCCATTATTTGGGTGCAAAATAAGGACAAAAACAGAAAAACAAAATATTTCAAATAACTTTTTTTTTCGTTTTTCCCGTTATTTGGGTGCAAAATAAGGACAAAAACAGAAAACCGAAATATTTCAAATAACTTTATTTTTATTTTTTCCCGTTATTTGGGTGCAAAATAAGGACAAAAACAGAAAACCGAAATATTTCAAATAACTTTTTTTTTATTTTTTCCCGTTATGTGGGTGCAAAATAAGGACAAAAACAGAAAACCGAAATATATCAAATAACTTTTTTTTTATTTTTTCCCGTTATTTGGGTGCAAAATAAGGACAAAAACAGAAAAACAAAATATTTTAAATGACTTTCTTTTTATTTTTTCCCGTTATTTGGGTGCAAAATAAGGACAAAAACAGAAAACCAAAATATTTCAAATAATTTTTTTTTCTTTTTTCCCGTTATTTGGGTGCAAAATAAGGACAAAAACAGAAAACCGAAATATTTCAAATAACTTTCTTTTTATTTTTTCCCGTTATTTGGGTGCAAAATAAGGACAAAAACAGAAAACCGAAATATTTCAAATAATTTTTTTTTATTTTTTCCCGTTATTTGGGTGCAAAATAAGGACAAAAACAGAAAACCAAAATATTTCAAATAACTTTTTATTTATTTTTTCCCGTTATTTGGGTGCAAAATAAGGACAAAAACAGAAAAACAAAATATTTCAAATGACTTTTGTTTTCTTTTTTCCCGTTATTTGGGTGCAAAATAAGGACAAAAACAGAAAACCAAAATATTTCAAATAACTTTTTTTTTTTTTCCTGTTATTTGGATGCAAAATAAGGACAAAAACAGAAACCGAAATATTTCAAATAACTTTTTTTTTCTTTTTTTCCGTTATTTGGGTGCAAAATAAGGACAAAAACAGAAAACCAAAATATTTCAAATAACTTTTTTTTTCTTTTTTCCCGTTATTTGGGTGCAAAATAAGGACATAAATAGAAAACCGAAATATTTCAAATAACTTTTTTTTTCTTTTTTCCCGTTATTTGGGTGCAAAATAAGAACAAAAACAGAAAACCGAAATATTTCAAATAACTTTTTTTTTATTTTTTCCCGTTATTTGGGTGCAAAATAAGGACAAAAAAAGAAAACCGAAATATTTCAAATAACTTTTTTTTTATTTTTTCCCGTTATTTGGGTGCAAAATAAGGACAAAAACAGAAAACCAAAATATTTCAAATAAATTTTTTTTTATTTTTTCCCATTATTTGGGTGCAAAATAACGACAAAAACAGAAAACCAAAATATTTCAAATAACTTTTTTTTTCTTTTTCCCGTTATTTGGGTGCAAAATAAGGACAAAACAGAAAACCAAAATATTTCAAATAATTTTCTTTTTTCCCGTTATTTGGGTGCAAAATAAGGACAAAAACAGAAAACCAAAATATTTCAAATAACTTTTTTTTTCTTTTTACCCGGTATTTATGTGCAAAATAAGGACAAAAACAAAAAACCAAAATATTTCGAATTACCTTTTTTTCTTTTTTTACCGTTATTTGGGTGCAAAATAAGGACAAAAACAGAAAACCGAAATATTTCAAATAACTTTTTTTTTCTTTTTCCCCGTTATTTGGGTGCAAAATAAGGACAAAAACAGAAAACCAAAATATTTCAAATTACTTTTTTTTTCTTTTTTCCTGTTATTTGGGTGCAAAATAAGGACAAAAACAGAAAACCGAAATATTTCAAATAACTTTTTTTTTATTTTTTTCCGTTATTTGGGTGCAAAATAAAGACAAAAACAGAAAACCGAAATATTTCAAATAACTTTTTTTTTATTTTTTCCCGTTATTTGGGTGCAAAATAAGGACAAAAACAGACAACCTAAATATTTCAAATAAATTTTTTTTATTTTTTCCTATTATTTGGGTGCAAGATAACGACCAAAACAGAAAACCAAAATTTTTCAAATAACTTTTTTTTCTTTTTCCCGTTATTGGGGTGCAAAATAAGGACAAAAACAGAAAACCAAAATATTTCAAATGACTTTTGTTTTCTTTTTTCCCGTTATTTGGGTGTAAAATAAGGACAAAAACAGAAAACCAAAATATTTCAAATAACTTTTTTTTTCTTTTTTCCCGTTATTTGGGTGCAAAATAAGGACAAATAACTTTTTTTTCTTTTTTCCCGTTATTTGGGTGCAAAATAAGGACAAAAACAGAAAACCAAAACATTTCAAATTACCTTTTTTTCTTTTTTCCCGTTATTTGGGTGCAAAATAAGGACAAAAACAGAAAACCGAAATATTTCAAATAACTTTTTTTTTTCCCCGTTATATGGGTGCAAAATAAGGACAAAAACAGAAAACCAAAATATTTCAAATAACGTTTTTTTTTCTTGTTTCCCGTTATTGGGGTGCAAAATAAGGACAAAAACAGAAAACCAAAATATTTCAAATAACTTCTTTTTCTCTTTTTTCCCCTTATTTGGGTGCAAAATAAGGACAAAAACAGAAAACCGAAATATTTCAAATAACTTTTTTTTTATTTTTTCCCGTTATTTGGGTGCAAAATAAGGACAAAAACAGAAAACCAAAATATTTCAAATAACTTTTTTTTTATTTTTTCCCGTTATTTGGGTGCAAAATAAGGACAAAAACAGAAAAACAAAATATTTCAAATAAATTTTTATTTATTTTTTCCCGTTATTTGGGTGCAAAATAAGGACAAAAACAGAAAAACAAAATATTTCAAATGACTTTTGTTTTCTTTTTTCCCGTTATTTGGGTGCAAAATAAGGACAAAAACAGAAAACCAAAATATTTCAAATAACTTTTTGTTCTTTTTTCCCGTTATTTGGGTGCAAAATAAGGACAAAAACAGAAAACCAAAATATTTCAAATTACATTTTTTTCTTTTTTCCCGTTATTTGGGTGCAAAATAACGACAAAAACAGAAAACCGAAATATTTCAAATAACTTTTTTTTTCATTTTTCCCGTTATTTGGGTGCAAAATAAGGACAAAAACAGAAAACAAACATATTTCAAATAAATTTTTATTTATTTTTTCCCGTAATTTGGGTGCAAAATAAGCACAAAAACAGAAAAACAAAATATTTCAAATGACTTTTGTTTTCTTTTTTCCCGTTATTTGGGTGCAAAATAAGGACAAAAACAGAAAACCAAAATATTTCAAATAACTTTTTGTTCTTTTTTCCCGTTATTTGGGTGCAAAATAAGGACAAAAACAGAAAACCAAAATATTTCAAATTACATTTTTTTATTTTTTCCCGTTATTTGGGTGCAAAATAAGGACAAAAACAGAAAAACAAAATATTTCAAATAAATTTTTATTTATTTTTTTCCCGTTATTTGGGTGCAAAATAAGGACAAAAACAGAAAAACAAAATATTTCAAATGACTTTTGTTTTCTTTTTTCCCGTTATTTGGGTGCAAAATAAGGACAAAAACAGAAAACCAAAATATTTCAAATAACATTTTTTTCTTTTTTCCCGTTATTTGGGTGCCAAATAAGGACAAAAACAGAAAACCAAAATATTTCAAATTACATTTTTTTCTTTTTTCCCGTTATTTGGGTGCAAAATAACGACAAAAACAGAAAACCGAAATATTTCAAATAACTTTTTTTTTTCCCCGTTATTTGGGTGCAAAATAAGGACAAAAACAGAAAACCAAAATATTTCAAATAACTTTTTGTTCTTTTTTCCCGTTATTTGGGTGCAAAATAAGGACAAAAACAGAAAACCGAAATATTTCAAATAACTTCTTTTTCTCTTTTTTCCCCCTATTTTGGTGCAAAATAAGGACAAAAACAGAAAACCAAAATATTTCAAATTACCTTTTTTTCTTTTTTCCCGTTATTTGGGTGCAAAATAAGGACAAAAACAGAAAACCGAAATATTTCAAATAACTTCTTTTTCTCTTTTTTCCCCTTATTTGGGTGCAAAATAAGGACAAAAACAGAAAACCGAAATATTTCAAACAACTTTTTTTTAAGAATAAAAAAGTTATTTGAAATATTTTGGTTTTCTGTTTTTGTCCTTATTTTGCACCCAAATAACGGGAAAAAAGAATCCCGTTATTTGGGTGCAAAATAAGGACAAAAACACAAAGACAAAATATTTCAAATGACTTTTGTTTTCTTTTTTCCCGTTATTTGGGTGCAAAATAAGGACAAAAACAGAAAACAAAAATATTTCAAATAACTTTTTTATTCTTTTTTCCCGTTATTTGGGTGCAAAATAAGGACAAAAACAGAAAACCAAAATATTTCAAATAACTTTTTTATTCTTTTTTCCCGTTATTTGGGTGCAAAATAAGGACAAAAACAGAAAACCTTAATATTTCAAATAACTTTTTTTTTCTTTTTTCCCGTTATTTGGCTGCAAAATAAGGACAAAAACAGAAAACCAAAATATTTCAAATTACCTTTTTTTCTTTTTTCCCGTTATTTGGGTGCAAAATAAGGACAAAAACAGAAAACCGAAATATTTCAAATAACTTTTTTTTTCTTTTTTCCCGTTATTGGGGTGCAAAATAAGGACAAAAACAGAAAACCAAAATATTTCAAATAACTTTTTTTTTCTTTTTTCCCGTTATTGGGGTGCAAAATAAGGACAAAAACAGAAAACCGAAATATTTCAAATAACTTCTTTTTCTCTTTTTTCCCCTTATTTGGGTGCAAAATAAGGACAAAAACAGAAAACCGAAATATTTCAAATAACTTTTTTTTATTTTTTCCCGTTATTTGGGTGCAAAATAAGTACAAAAACAGAAAACCAAAATATTTCAAATAACTTTTTTTTTATTTTTTCCCGTTATTTGGGTTCAAAATAAGGACAAAAAGAGAAAAACAAAATATTTCAAATGACTTTTGTTTTCTTTTTTCCCGTTATTTGGGTGCAAAATAAGGACAAAAACAGAAAACCAAAATATTTCAAATAACTTTTTTTTTATTTTTTCCCGTTATTTGGGTTCAAAATAAGGACAAAAAGAGAAAAACAAAATATTTCAAATGACTTTTGTTTTCTTTTTTCCCGTTATTTGGGTTCAAAATAAGGACAAAAAGAGAAAAACAAAATATTTCAAATAACTTTTGTTTTCTTTTTTCCCGTTATTTGGGTGCAAAATAAGGACAAAAACAGAAAACCAAAATATTTCAAATAACTTTTTTTTTCTTTTTTCCCGTTATTTGGGTGCAAAATAAGGACAAAAACAGAAAACCGAAATATTTCAAATAACTTTTTTTTTATTTTTTCCCGTTATTTGGGTGCAAAATAAGGACAAAAACAGACAACCTAAATATTTCAAATAAATTTTTTTTATTTTTTCCTATTATTTGGGTGCAAGATAACGACCAAAACAGAAAACCAAAATTTTTCAAATAACTTTTTTTTCTTTTTCCCGTTATTGGGGTGCAAAATAAGGACAAAAACAGAAAACCAAAATATTTCAAATGACTTTTGTTTTCTTTTTTCCCGTTATTTGGGTGTAAAATAAGGACAAAAACAGAAAACCAAAATATTTCAAATAACTTTTTTTTTCTTTTTTCCCGTTATTTGGGTGCAAAATAAGGACAAATAACTTTTTTTTCTTTTTTCCCGTTATTTGGGTGCAAAATAAGGACAAAAACAGAAAACCAAAACATTTCAAATTACCTTTTTTTCTTTTTTCCCGTTATTTGGGTGCAAAATAAGGACAAAAACAGAAAACCGAAATATTTCAAATAACTTTTTTTTTTCCCCGTTATATGGGTGCAAAATAAGGACAAAAACAGAAAACCAAAATATTTCAAATAATGTTTTTTTTCTTGTTTCCCGTTATTGGGGTGCAAAATAAGGACAAAAACAGAAAACCAAAATATTTCAAATAACTTCTTTTTCTCTTTTTTCCCCTTATTTGGGTGCAAAATAAGGACAAAAACAGAAAACCGAAATATTTCAAATAACTTTTTTTTTATTTTTTCCCGTTATTTGGGTGCAAAATAAGGACAAAAACAGAAAACCAAAATATTTCAAATAACTTTTTTTTCTTTTTCCCGTTATTGGGGTGCAAAATAAGGACAAAAACAGAAAACCAAAATATTTCAAATGACTTTTGTTTTCTTTTTTCCCGTTATTTGGGTGTAAAATAAGGACAAAAACAGAAAACCAAAATATTTCAAATAACTTTTTTTTTCTTTTTTCCCGTTATTTGGGTGCAAAATAAGGACAAATAAATTTTTTTCTTTTTTCCCGTTATTTGGGTGCAAAATAAGGACAAAAACAAAAAACCAAAATATTTCGAATTACCTTTTTTTCTTTTTTTACCGTTATTTGGGTGCAAAATAAGGACAAAAACAGAAAACCGAAATATTTCAAATAACTTTTTTTTTCTTTTTCCCCGTTATTTGGGTGCAAAATAAGGACAAAAACAGAAAACCAAAATATTTCAAATTACTTTTTTTTTCTTTTTTCCTGTTATTTGGGTGCAAAATAAGGACAAAAACAGAAAACCGAAATATTTCAAATAACTTTTTTTTTATTTTTTTCCGTTATTTGGGTGCAAAATAAAGACAAAAACAGAAAACCGAAATATTTCAAATAACTTTTTTTTTATTTTTTCCCGTTATTTGGGTGCAAAATAAGGACAAAAACAGACAACCTAAATATTTCAAATAAATTTTTTTTATTTTTTCCTATTATTTGGGTGCAAAATAAGGACAAAAACAGAAAACCGAAATATTTCAAATAACTTTTTTTTTATTTTTTTCCGTTATTTGGGTGCAAAATAAAGACAAAAACAGAAAACCAAAATTTTTCAAATAACTTTTTTTTCTTTTTCCCGTTATTGGGGTGCAAAATAAGGACAAAAACAGAAAACCAAAATATTTCAAATGACTTTTGTTTTCTTTTTTCCCGTTATTTGGGTGTAAAATAAGGACAAAAACAGAAAACCAAAATATTTCAAATAACTTTTTTTTTCTTTTTTCCCGTTATTTGGGTGCAAAATAAGGACAAATAACTTTTTTTTCTTTTTTCCCGTTATTTGGGTGCAAAATAAGGACAAAAACAGAAAACCAAAACATTTCAAATTACCTTTTTTTCTTTTTTCCCGTTATTTGGGTGCAAAATAAGGACAAAAACAGAAAACCGAAATATTTCAAATAACTTTTTTTTTTCCCCGTTATATGGGTGCAAAATAAGGACAAAAACAGAAAACCAAAATATTTCAAATAACGTTTTTTTTCTTGTTTCCCGTTATTGGGGTGCAAAATAAGGACAAAAACAGAAAACCAAAATATTTCAAATAACTTCTTTTTCTCTTTTTTCCCCTTATTTGGGTGCAAAATAAGGACAAAAACAGAAAACCGAAATATTTCAAATAACTTTTTTTTTATTTTTTCCCGTTATTTGGGTGCAAAATAAGGACAAAAACAGAAAACCAAAATATTTCAAATAACTTTTTTTTTATTTTTTCCCGTTATTTGGGTGCAAAATAAGGACAAAAACAGAAAAACAAAATATTTCAAATAAATTTTTTTTATTTTTTCCTATTATTTGGGTGCAAGATAACGACCAAAACAGAAAACCAAAATTTTTCAAATAACTTTTTTTTCTTTTTCCCGTTATTGGGGTGCAAAATAAGGACAAAAACAGAAAACCAAAATATTTCAAATAACTTTTTTTTTCTTTTTTCCCGTTATTTGGGTGCAAAATAAGGACAAATAACTTTTTTTTCTTTTTTCCCGTTATTTGGGTGCAAAATAAGGACAAAAACAAAAAACCCAAATATTTCGAATTACCTTTTTTTCTTTTTTTACCGTTATTTGGGTGCAAAATAAGGACAAAAACAGAAAACCGAAATATTTCAAATAACTTTTTTTTTCTTTTTCCCCGTTATTTGGGTGCAAAATAAGGACAAACACAGAAAACCAAAATATTTCAAATTACTTTTTTTTTCTTTTTTCCTGTTATTTGGGTGCAAAATAAGGACAAAAACAGAAAACCGAAATATTTCAAATAACTTTTTTTTTATTTTTTTCCGTTATTTGGGTGCAAAATAAAGACAAAAACAGAAAACCGAAATATTTCAAATAACTTTTTTTTTATTTTTTCCCGTTATTTGGGTGCAAAATAAGGACAAAAACAGACAACCTAAATATTTCAAATAAATTTTTTTTATTTTTTCCTATTATTTGGGTGCAAGATAACGACCAAAACAGAAAACCAAAATTTTTCAAATAACTTTTTTTTCTTTTTCCCGTTATTGGGGTGCAAAATAAGGACAAAAACAGAAAACCAAAATATTTCAAATGACTTTTGTTTTCTTTTTTCCCGTTATTTGGGTGTAAAATAAGGACAAAAACAGAAAACCAAAATATTTCAAATAACTTTTTTTTTCTTTTTTCCCGTTATTTGGGTGCAAAATAAGGACAAATAACTTTTTTTTGTTTTTTCCCGTTATTTGGGTGCAAAATAAGGACAAAAACAGAAAACCAAAACATTTCAAATTACCTTTTTTTCTTTTTTCCCGTTATTTGGGTGCAAAATAAGGACAAAAACAGAAAACCGAAATATTTCAAATAACTTTTTTTTTTCCCCGTTATATGGGTGCAAAATAAGGACAAAAACAGAAAACCAAAATATTTCAAATAACGTTTTTTTTCTTGTTTCCCGTTATTGGGGTGCAAAATAAGGACAAAAACAGAAAACCAAAATATTTCAAATAACTTCTTTTTCTCTTTTTTCCCCTTATTTGGGTGCAAAATAAGGACAAAAACAGAAAACCGAAATATTTCAAATAACTTTTTTTTTATTTTTTCCCGTTATTTGGGTGCAAAATAAGGACAAAAACAGAAAACCAAAATATTTCAAATAACTTTTTTTTTATTTTTTCCCGTTATTTGGGTGCAAAATAAGGACAAAAACAGACAACCTAAATATTTCAAATAAATTTTTTTTATTTTTTCCTATTATTTGGGTGCAAGATAACGACCAAAACAGAAAACCAAAATTTTTCAAATAACTTTTTTTTCTTTTTCCCGTTATTGGGGTGCAAAATAAGGACAAAAACAGAAAACCAAAATATTTCAAATGACTTTTGTTTTCTTTTTTCCCGTTATTTGGGTGTAAAATAAGGACAAAAACAGAAAACCAAAATATTTCAAATAACTTTTTTTTTCTTTTTTCCCCTTAATTTGGTGCAAAATAAGGACAAATAACTTTTTTTTCTTTTTTCCCGTTATTTGGGTGCAAAATAAGGACAAAAACAGAAAACCAAAACATTTCAAATTACCTTTTTTTCTTTTTTCCCGTTATTTGGGTGCAAAATAAGGACAAAAACAGAAAACCGAAATATTTCAAATAACTTTTTTTTTTCCCCGTTATATGGGTGCAAAATAAGGACAAAAACAGAAAACCAAAATATTTCAAATAACGTTTTTTTTCTTGTTTCCCGTTATTGGGGTGCAAAATAAGGACAAAAACAGAAAACCGAAATATTTCAAATAACTTCTTTTTCTCTTTTTTCCCCCTATTTTGGTGCAAAATAAGGACAAAAACAGAAAACCAAAATATTTCAAATTACCTTTTTTTCTTTTTTCCCGTTATTTGGGTGCAAAATAAGGACAAAAACAGAAAACCGAAATATTTCAAATAACTTCTTTTTCTCTTTTTTCCCCTTATTTGGGTGCAAAATAAGGACAAAAACAGAAAACCGAAATATTTCAAAAAACTTTTTTTTAAGAATAAAAAAGTTATTTGAAATATTTTGGTTTTCTGTTTTTGTCCTTATTTTGCACCCAAATAACGGGAAAAAAGAATCCCGTTATTTGGGTGCAAAATAAGGACAAAAACACAAAGACAAAATATTTCAAATGGCTTTTGTTTTCTTTTTTCCCGTTATTTGGGTGCAAAATAAGGACAAAAACAGAAAACAAAAATATTTCAAATAACTTTTTTATTCTTTTTTCCCGTTATTTGGGTGCAAAATAAGGACAAAAACAGAAAACCAAAATATTTCAAATAACTTTTTTATTCTTTTTTCCCGTTATTTGGGTGCAAAATAAGGACAAAAACAGAAAACCTTAATATTTCAAATAACTTTTTTTTCTTTTTTCCCGTTATTTGGCTGCAAAATAAGGACAAAAACAGAAAACCAAAATATTTCAAATTACCTTTTTTTCTTTTTTCCCGTTATTTGGGTGCAAAATAAGGACAAAAACAGAAAACCGAAATATTTCAAATAACTTTTTTTTTCTTTTTTCCCGTTATTGGGGTGCAAAATAAGGACAAAAACAGAAAACCAAAATATTTCAAATAACTTTTTTTTTCTTTTTTCCCGTTATTGGGGTGCAAAATAAGGACAAAAACAGAAAACCGAAATATTTCAAATAACTTCTTTTTCTCTTTTTTCCCCTTATTTGGGTGCAAAATAAGGACAAAAACAGAAAACCGAAATATTTCAAATAACTCTTTTTTATTTTTTCCCGTTATTTGGGTGCAAAATAAGTACAAAAACAGAAAACCAAAATATTTCAAATAACTTTTTTTTTATTTTTTCCCGTTATTTGGGTTCAAAATAAGGACAAAAAGAGAAAAACAAAATATTTCAAATGACTTTTGTTTTCTTTTTTCCCGTTATTTGGGTGCAAAATAAGGACAAAAACAGAAAACCAAAATATTTCAAATAACTTTTTTTTTATTTTTTCCCGTTATTTGGGTTCAAAATAAGGACAAAAAGAGAAAAACAAAATATTTCAAATGACTTTTGTTTTCTTTTTTCCCGTTATTTGGGTTCAAAATAAGGACAAAAAGAGAAAAACAAAATATTTCAAATAACTTTTGTTTTCTTTTTTCCCGTTATTTGGGTGCAAAATAAGGACAAAAACAGAAAACCAAAATATTTCAAATAACTTTTTTTTTCTTTTTTCCCGTTATTTGGGTGCAAAATAAGGACAAAAACAGAAAACCGAAATATTTCAAATAACTTTTTTTTTACTTTTCCCGTTATTTGGGTGCAAAATAAGGACAAAAACAGACAACCTAAATATTTCAAATAAATTTTTTTTATTTTTTCCTATTATTTGGGTGCAAGATAACGACCAAAACAGAAAACCAAAATTTTTCAAATAACTTTTTTTTTCTTTTTCCCGTTATTGGGGTGCAAAATAAGGACAAAAACAGAAAACCAAAATATTTCAAATGACTTTTGTTTTCTTTTTTCCCGTTATTTGGGTGTAAAATAAGGACAAAAACAGAAAACCAAAATATTTCAAATAACTTTTTTTTTCTTTTTTCCCGTTATTTGGGTGCAAAATAAGGACAAATAACTTTTTTTTCTTTTTTCCCGTTATTTGGGTGCAAAATAAGGACAAAAACAGAAAACCAAAACATTTCAAATTACCTTTTTTTCTTTTTTCCCGTTATTTGGGTGCAAAATAAGGACAAAAACAGAAAACCGAAATATTTCAAAAAACTTTTTTTTTTTCCCCGTTATATGGGTGCAAAATAAGGACAAAAACAGAAAACCAAAATATTTCAAATAACGTTTTTTTTTCTTGTTTCCCGTTATTGGGGTGCAAAATAAGGACAAAAACAGAAAACCAAAATATTTCAAATAACTTCTTTTTCTCTTTTTTCCCCTTATTTGGGTGCAAAATAAGGACAAAAACAGAAAACCGAAATATTTCAAATAACTTTTTTTTTATTTTTTCCCGTTATTTGGGTGCAAAATAAGGACAAAAACAGAAAACCAAAATATTTCAAATAACTTTTTTTTCTTTTTCCCGTTATTGGGGTGCAAAATAAGGACAAAAACAGAAAACCAAAATATTTCAAATGACTTTTGTTTTCTTTTTTCCCGTTATTTGGGTGTAAAATAAGGACAAAAACAGAAAACCAAAATATTTCAAATAACTTTTTTTTTCTTTTTTCCCGTTATTTGGGTGCAAAATAAGGACAAATAACTTTTTTTTCTTTTTTCCCGTTATTTGCGTGCAAAATAAGGACAAAAACAAAAAACCAAAATATTTCGAATTACCTTTTTTTCTTTTTTTACCGTTATTTGGGTGCAAAATAAGGACAAAAACAGAAAACCGAAATATTTCAAATAACTTTTTTTTTCTTTTTCCCCGTTATTTGGGTGCAAAATAAGGACAAAAACAGAAAACCAAAATATTTCAAATTACTTTTTTTTTCTTTTTTCCTGTTATTTGGGTGCAAAATAAGGACAAAAACAGAAAACCGAAATATTTCAAATAACTTTTTTTTTATTTTTTTCCGTTATTTGGGTGCAAAATAAAGACAAAAACAGAAAACCGAAATATTTCAAATAACTTTTTTTTTATTTTTTCCCGTTATTTGGGTGCAAAATAAGGACAAAAACAGACAACCTAAATATTTCAAATAAATTTTTTTTATTTTTTCCTATTATTTGGGTGCAAGATAACGACCAAAACAGAAAACCAAAATTTTTCAAATAACTTTTTTTTCTTTTTCCCGTTATTGGGGTGCAAAATAAGGACAAAAACAGAAAACCAAAATATTTCAAATGACTTTTGTTTTCTTTTTTCCCGTTATTTGGGTGTAAAATAAGGACAAAAACAGAAAACCAAAATATTTCAAATAACTTTTTTTTTCTTTTTTCCCGTTATTTGGGTGCAAAATAAGGACAAATAACTTTTTTTTCTTTTTTCCCGTTATTTGGGTGCAAAATAAGGACAAAAACAGAAAACCAAAACATTTCAAATTACCTTTTTTTCTTTTTTCCCGTTATTTGGGTGCAAAATAAGGACAAAAACAGAAAACCGAAATATTTCAAATAACTTTTTTTTTTCCCCGTTATATGGGTGCAAAATAAGGACAAAAACAGAAAACCAAAATATTTCAAATAACGTTTTTTTTCTTGTTTCCCGTTATTGGGGTGCAAAATAAGGACAAAAACAGAAAACCAAAATATTTCAAATAACTTCTTTTTCTCTTTTTTCCCCTTATTTGGGTGCAAAATAAGGACAAAAACAGAAAACCGAAATATTTCAAATAACTTTTTTTTTATTTTTTCCCGTTATTTGGGTGCAAAATAAGGACAAAAACAGAAAACCAAAATATTTCAAATAACTTTTTTTTTATTTTTTCCCGTTATTTGGGTGCAAAATAAGGACAAAAACAGAAAAACAAAATATTTCAAATAAATTTTTATTTATTTTTTCCCGTTATTTGGGTGCAAAATAAGGACAAAAACAGAAAAACAAAATATTTCAAATGACTTTTGTTTTCTTTTTTCCCGTTATTTGGGTGCAAAATAAGGACAAAAACAGAAAACCAAAATATTTCAAATAACTTTTTGTTCTTTTTTCCCGTTATTTGGGTGCAAAATAAGGACAAAAACAGAAAACCAAAATATTTCAAATTACATTTTTTTCTTTTTTCCCGTTATTTGGGTGCAAAATAACGACAAAAACAGAAAACCGAAATATTTCAAATAACTTTTTTTTCCCCGTTATTTGGGTGCAAAATAAGGACAAAAACAGAAAACCAAAATATTTCAAATAATTTTTTTTTTCTTTTTTCCCGTTATTTGGGTGCAAAATAAGGACAAAAACAGAAAACCAAAATATTTCAAATAACTTTTTTATACTTTTTTCCCGTTATTTGGGTGCAAAATAAGGACAAAAACAGAAAACCGAAATATTTCAAATAACTTCTTTTTCTCTTTTTTCCCCCTATTTTGGTGCAAAATAAGGACAAAAACAGAAAACCAAAATATTTCAAATTACCTTTTTTTCTTTTTTCCCGTTATTTGGGTGCAAAATAAGGACAAAAACAGAAAACCGAAATATTTCAAATAACTTCTTTTTCTCTTTTTTCCCCTTATTTGGGTGCAAAATAAGTACAAAAACAGAAAACCGAAATATTTCAAAAAACTTTTTTTTAAGAATAAAAAAGTTATTTGAAATATTTTGGTTTTCTGTTTTTGTCCTTATTTTGCACCCAAATAACGGGAAAAAAGAATCCCGTTATTTGGGTGCAAAATAAGGACAAAAACACAAAGACAAAATATTTCAAATGACTTTTGTTTTCTTTTTTCCCGTTATTTGGGTGCAAAATAAGGACAAAAACAGAAAACAAAAATATTTCAAATAACTTTTTTATTCTTTTTTCCCGTTATTTGGGTGCAAAATAAGGACAAAAACAGAAAACCAAAATATTTCAAATAACTTTTTTATTCTTTTTTCCCGTTATTTGGGTGCAAAATAAGGACAAAAACAGAAAACCTTAATATTTCAAATAACTTTTTTTTTCTTTTTTCCCGTTATTTGGCTGCAAAATAAGGACAAAAACAGAAAACCAAAATATTTCAAATTACCTTTTTTTCTTTTTTCCCGTTATTTGGGTGCAAAATAAGGACAAAAACAGAAAACCGAAATATTTCAAATAACTTTTTTTTTCTTTTTTCCCGTTATTGGGGTGCAAAATAAGGACAAAAACAGAAAACCAAAATATTTCAAATAACTTTTTTTTTCTTTTTTCCCGTTATTGGGGTGCAAAATAAGGACAAAAACAGAAAACCGAAATATTTCAAATAACTTCTTTTTCTCTTTTTTCCCCTTATTTGGGTGCAAAATAAGGACAAAAACAGAAAACCGAAATATTTCAAAAAACTTTTTTTTAAGAATAAAAAAGTTATTTGAAATATTTTGGTTTTCTGTTTTTGTCCTTATTTTGCACCCAAATAACGGGAAAAAAGAATCCCGTTATTTGGGTGCAAAATAAGGACAAAAACACAAAGACAAAATATTTCAAATGGCTTTTGTTTTCTTTTTTCCCGTTATTTGGGTGCAAAATAAGGACAAAAACAGAAAACAAAAATATTTCAAATAACTTTTTTATTCTTTTTTCCCGTTATTTGGGTGCAAAATAAGGACAAAAACAGAAAACCAAAATATTTCAAATAACTTTTTTATTCTTTTTTCCCGTTATTTGGGTGCAAAATAAGGACAAAAACAGAAAACCTTAATATTTCAAATAACTTTTTTTTCTTTTTTCCCGTTATTTGGCTGCAAAATAAGGACAAAAACAGAAAACCAAAATATTTCAAATTACCTTTTTTTCTTTTTTCCCGTTATTTGGGTGCAAAATAAGGACAAAAACAGAAAACCGAAATATTTCAAATAACTTTTTTTTTCTTTTTTCCCGTTATTGGGGTGCAAAATAAGGACAAAAACAGAAAACCAAAATATTTCAAATAACTTTTTTTTTCTTTTTTCCCGTTATTGGGGTGCAAAATAAGGACAAAAACAGAAAACCGAAATATTTCAAATAACTTCTTTTTCTCTTTTTTCCCCTTATTTGGGTGCAAAATAAGGACAAAAACAGAAAACCGAAATATTTCAAATAACTCTTTTTTATTTTTTCCCGTTATTTGGGTGCAAAATAAGTACAAAAACAGAAAACCAAAATATTTCAAATAACTTTTTTTTTATTTTTTCCCGTTATTTGGGTTCAAAATAAGGACAAAAAGAGAAAAACAAAATATTTCAAATGACTTTTGTTTTCTTTTTTCCCGTTATTTGGGTGCAAAATAAGGACAAAAACAGAAAACCAAAATATTTCAAATAACTTTTTTTTTATTTTTTCCCGTTATTTGGGTTCAAAATAAGGACAAAAAGAGAAAAACAAAATATTTCAAATGACTTTTGTTTTCTTTTTTCCCGTTATTTGGGTTCAAAATAAGGACAAAAAGAGAAAAACAAAATATTTCAAATAACTTTTGTTTTCTTTTTTCCCGTTATTTGGGTGCAAAATAAGGACAAAAACAGAAAACCAAAATATTTCAAATAACTTTTTTTTTCTTTTTTCCCGTTATTTGGGTGCAAAATAAGGACAAAAACAGAAAACCGAAATATTTCAAATAACTTTTTTTTTACTTTTCCCGTTATTTGGGTGCAAAATAAGGACAAAAACAGACAACCTAAATATTTCAAATAAATTTTTTTTATTTTTTCCTATTATTTGGGTGCAAGATAACGACCAAAACAGAAAACCAAAATTTTTCAAATAACTTTTTTTTTCTTTTTCCCGTTATTGGGGTGCAAAATAAGGACAAAAACAGAAAACCAAAATATTTCAAATGACTTTTGTTTTCTTTTTTCCCGTTATTTGGGTGTAAAATAAGGACAAAAACAGAAAACCAAAATATTTCAAATAACTTTTTTTTTCTTTTTTCCCGTTATTTGGGTGCAAAATAAGGACAAATAACTTTTTTTTCTTTTTTCCCGTTATTTGGGTGCAAAATAAGGACAAAAACAGAAAACCAAAACATTTCAAATTACCTTTTTTTCTTTTTTTCCGTTATTTGGGTGCAAAATAAGGACAAAAACAGAAAACCGAAATATTTCAAAAAACTTTTTTTTTTCCCCGTTATATGGGTGCAAAATAAGGACAAAAACAGAAAACCAAAATATTTCAAATAACGTTTTTTTTCTTGTTTCCCGTTATTGGGGTGCAAAATAAGGACAAAAACAGAAAACCAAAATATTTCAAATAACTTCTTTTTCTCTTTTTTCCCCTTATTTGGGTGCAAAATAAGGACAAAAACAGAAAACCGAAATATTTCAAATAACTTTTTTTTTATTTTTTCCCGTTATTTGGGTGCAAAATAAGGACAAAAACAGAAAACCAAAATATTTCAAATAACTTTTTTTTCTTTTTCCCGTTATTGGGGTGCAAAATAAGGACAAAAACAGAAAACCAAAATATTTCAAATGACTTTTGTTTTCTTTTTTCCCGTTATTTGGGTGTAAAATAAGGACAAAAACAGAAAACCAAAATATTTCAAATAACTTTTTTTTTCTTTTTTCCCGTTATTTGGGTGCAAAATAAGGACAAATAACTTTTTTTTCTTTTTTCCCGTTATTTGCGTGCAAAATAAGGACAAAAACAAAAAACCAAAATATTTCGAATTACCTTTTTTTCTTTTTTTACCGTTATTTGGGTGCAAAATAAGGACAAAAACAGAAAACCGAAATATTTCAAATAACTTTTTTTTTCTTTTTCCCCGTTATTTGGGTGCAAAATAAGGACAAAAACAGAAAACCAAAATATTTCAAATTACTTTTTTTTTCTTTTTTCCTGTTATTTGGGTGCAAAATAAGGACAAAAACAGAAAACCGAAATATTTCAAATAACTTTTTTTTTATTTTTTTCCGTTATTTGGGTGCAAAATAAAGACAAAAACAGAAAACCGAAATATTTCAAATAACTTTTTTTTTATTTTTTCCCGTTATTTGGGTGCAAAATAAGGACAAAAACAGACAACCTAAATATTTCAAATAAATTTTTTTTATTTTTTCCTATTATTTGGGTGCAAGATAACGACCAAAACAGAAAACCAAAATTTTTCAAATAACTTTTTTTTCTTTTTCCCGTTATTGGGGTGCAAAATAAGGACAAAAACAGAAAACCAAAATATTTCAAATGACTTTTGTTTTCTTTTTTCCCGTTATTTGGGTGTAAAATAAGGACAAAAACAGAAAACCAAAATATTTCAAATAACTTTTTTTTTCTTTTTTCCCGTTATTTGGGTGCAAAATAAGGACAAATAACTTTTTTTTCTTTTTTCCCGTTATTTGGGTGCAAAATAAGGACAAAAACAGAAAACCAAAACATTTCAAATTACCTTTTTTTCTTTTTTCCCGTTATTTGGGTGCAAAATAAGGACAAAAACAGAAAACCGAAATATTTCAAATAACTTTTTTTTTTCCCCGTTATATGGGTGCAAAATAAGGACAAAAACAGAAAACCAAAATATTTCAAATAACGTTTTTTTTCTTGTTTCCCGTTATTGGGGTGCAAAATAAGGACAAAAACAGAAAACCAAAATATTTCAAATAACTTCTTTTTCTCTTTTTTCCCCTTATTTGGGTGCAAAATAAGGACAAAAACAGAAAACCGAAATATTTCAAATAACTTTTTTTTTATTTTTTCCCGTTATTTGGGTGCAAAATAAGGACAAAAACAGAAAACCAAAATATTTCAAATAACTTTTTTTTTATTTTTTCCCGTTATTTGGGTGCAAAATAAGGACAAAAACAGAAAAACAAAATATTTCAAATAAATTTTTATTTATTTTTTCCCGTTATTTGGGTGCAAAATAAGGACAAAAACAGAAAAACAAAATATTTCAAATGACTTTTGTTTTCTTTTTTCCCGTTATTTGGGTGCAAAATAAGGACAAAAACAGAAAACCAAAATATTTCAAATAACTTTTTGTTCTTTTTTCCCGTTATTTGGGTGCAAAATAAGGACAAAAACAGAAAACCAAAATATTTCAAATTACATTTTTTTCTTTTTTCCCGTTATTTGGGTGCAAAATAACGACAAAAACAGAAAACCGAAATATTTCAAATAACTTTTTTTTCCCCGTTATTTGGGTGCAAAATAAGGACAAAAACAGAAAACCAAAATATTTCAAATAATTTTTTTTTTCTTTTTTCCCGTTATTTGGGTGCAAAATAAGGACAAAAACAGAAAACCAAAATATTTCAAATAACTTTTTTATACTTTTTTCCCGTTATTTGGGTGCAAAATAAGGACAAAAACAGAAAACCGAAATATTTCAAATAACTTCTTTTTCTCTTTTTTCCCCCTATTTTGGTGCAAAATAAGGACAAAAACAGAAAACCAAAATATTTCAAATTACCTTTTTTTCTTTTTTCCCGTTATTTGGGTGCAAAATAAGGACAAAAACAGAAAACCGAAATATTTCAAATAACTTCTTTTTCTCTTTTTTCCCCTTATTTGGGTGCAAAATAAGTACAAAAACAGAAAACCGAAATATTTCAAAAAACTTTTTTTTAAGAATAAAAAAGTTATTTGAAATATTTTGGTTTTCTGTTTTTGTCCTTATTTTGCACCCAAATAACGGGAAAAAAGAATCCCGTTATTTGGGTGCAAAATAAGGACAAAAACACAAAGACAAAATATTTCAAATGACTTTTGTTTTCTTTTTTCCCGTTATTTGGGTGCAAAATAAGGACAAAAACAGAAAACAAAAATATTTCAAATAACTTTTTTATTCTTTTTTCCCGTTATTTGGGTGCAAAATAAGGACAAAAACAGAAAACCAAAATATTTCAAATAACTTTTTTATTCTTTTTTCCCGTTATTTGGGTGCAAAATAAGGACAAAAACAGAAAACCTTAATATTTCAAATAACTTTTTTTTTCTTTTTTCCCGTTATTTGGCTGCAAAATAAGGACAAAAACAGAAAACCAAAATATTTCAAATTACCTTTTTTTCTTTTTTCCCGTTATTTGGGTGCAAAATAAGGACAAAAACAGAAAACCGAAATATTTCAAATAACTTTTTTTTTCTTTTTTCCCGTTATTGGGGTGCAAAATAAGGACAAAAACAGAAAACCAAAATATTTCAAATAACTTTTTTTTTCTTTTTTCCCGTTATTGGGGTGCAAAATAAGGACAAAAACAGAAAACCGAAATATTTCAAATAACTTCTTTTTCTCTTTTTTCCCCTTATTTGGGTGCAAAATAAGGACAAAAACAGAAAACCGAAATATTTCAAATAACTTTTTTTTATTTTTTCCCGTTATTTGGGTGCAAAATAAGTACAAAAACAGAAAACCAAAATATTTCAAATAACTTTTTTTTTATTTTTTCCCGTTATTTGGGTTCAAAATAAGGACAAAAAGAGAAAAACAAAATATTTCAAATGACTTTTGTTTTCTTTTTTCCCGTTATTTGGGTGCAAAATAAGGACAAAAACAGAAAACCAAAATATTTCAAATAACTTTTTTTTTATTTTTTCCCGTTATTTGGGTTCAAAATAAGGACAAAAAGAGAAAAACAAAATATTTCAAATGACTTTTGTTTTCTTTTTTCCCGTTATTTGGGTTCAAAATAAGGACAAAAAGAGAAAAACAAAATATTTCAAATAAGTTTTGTTTTCTTTTTTCCCGTTATTTGGGTGCAAAATAAGGACAAAAACAGAAAACCAAAATATTTCAAATAACTTTTTTTTTCTTTTTTCCCGTTATTTGGGTGCAAAATAAGGACAAAAACAGAAAACCAAAATATTTCAAATAACTTTTTTTTTCTATTTTCCCGTTATTTGGGTGCAAAATAAGGACAAAAACAGAACACCAAAATATTTCAAATAACTTTTTTTTTCTTCTTTCCCGTTATTTGGGTGCAAAATAAGGACAAAAACAGAAAACCAAAATATTTCAAATTACCTTTTTTTCTGTTTTTACCGTTATTTGGGTGCAAAATAAGGACAAAAACAGAAAACCGAAATATTTCAAATAAATTTTTTTTTTCTTTTTCCCCGTTATTTAGGTGCAAAATAAGGACAAAAACAGAAAACCAAAATATTTCAAATAACTTTTTTTTTCTTTTTTCCCGTTATTTGGGTGCAAGATAAGAACAAAAACAGAAAACCACAATATTTCAAATAACTTTTTTTTCTTTTTCCCGTTATTGGGGTGCAAAATAAGGACAAAAACAGAAAACCAAAATATTTCAAATAACTTTTTTTTTATTTTTTCCCGTTATTTGGGTGCAAAATAAGGACAAAAACAGCAAACCAAAATATTTCAAATAAATTTTTATTTATTTTTTCCCGTTATTTGGGTGCAAAATAAGGACAAAAGCAGAAAAACAAAATATTTCAAATGACTTTTGTTTTCTTTTTTCCCGTTATTTGGGTGCAAAATAAGGACAAAAACAGAAAACCAAAATATTTCAAATAACTTTTGTTTTCTTTTTTCCCGTTATTTGGGTGCAAAATAAGGACAAGTAACTTTTTTTCTTTTTTCCCGTTATTTGGGTGCAAAATAAGGACAAAAACAGAAAACCAAAATATTTCAAATTACCTTTTTTTCTTTTTTCCCGTTATTTGGGTGCAAATAAGGACAAAAACAGAAAACCGAAATATTTCAAATAACTTTTTTTTTTCCCCGTTATTTGGGTGCAAAATAAGGACAAAAACAAAAAACCAAAATATTTCAAATAACGTTTTTTTTCTTTTTTCCAGTTATTGGGGTGCAAAATAAGGACAAAAACAGAAAACCAAAATATTTCAAATAACTTTTTTTTTCTTTTTTCCCGTTATTGGGGTGCAAAATAAGGACAAAAACAGAAAACCGAAATATTTCAAATAACTTCTTTTTCTCTTTTTTCCCCTTATTTGGGTGCAAAATAAGGACAAAAACAGAAAACCGAAATATTTCAAATAACTTTTTTTTTTTTTTTCCCGTTATTTGGGTGCAAAATAAGGACAAAAACAGAAAACCAAAATATTTCAAATAACTTTTTTTTTATTTTTTCCCGTTATTGGGGTGCAAAATAAGGACAAAAACAGAAAACCAAAATATTTCAAATAACTTTTTTTTTCTATTTTCCCGTTATTTGGGTGCAAAATAAGGACAAAAACAGAACACCAAAATATTTCAATTAACTTATTTTTTCTTCTTTCCCGTTATTTGGGTGCAAAATAAGGACAAAAACAGAAAACCAAAATATTTCAAATTACCTTTTTTTCTTTTTTTACCGTTATTTGGGTGCAAAATAAGGACAAAAACAGAAAACCGAAATATTCCAAATAACTTTTTTTTTCTTTTTCCCCGTTATTTGGGTGCAAAATAAGGACAAAAACAGAAAACCAAAATATTTCAAATAACTTTTTTTTTCTTTTTCCCGTTATTTGGGTGCAAGATAAGGACAAAAACAGAAAACCACAATATTTCAAATAACTTTTTTTTCTTTTTCCCGTTATTGGGGTGCAAAATAAGGACAAAAACAGAAAACCAAAATATTTCAAATAATTTTTTTTTTATTTTTTCCCGTTATTTGGTTGAAAAATAAGGACAAAAACAGAAAACCAAAATATTTCAAATAACTTGTTTTTTATTTTTTCCCGTTATTTGGGTGCAAAATAAGGACAAAAACAGCAAACCAAAATATTTCAAATAAATTTTTATTTATTTTTTCCCGTTATTTGGGTGCAAAATAAGGACAAAAGCAGAAAAACAAAATATTTCAAATGACTTTTGTTTTCTTTTTTCCCGTTATTTGGGTGCAAAATAAGGACAAAAACAGAAAACCGAAATATTTCAAATAACTTCTTTTTCTCTTTTTTCCACTTATTTTGGTGCAAAATAAGGACAAAAACAGAAAACCGAAATATTTCAAATAACTTTTTTTTTATTTTTTCCCGTTATTTGGTTGAAAAATAAGGACAAAAACAGAAAACCAAAATATTTCAAATAACTTGTTTTTTATTTTTTCCCGTTATTTGGGTGCAAAATAAGGACAAAAACAGCAAACCAAAATATTTCAAATAAATTTTTATTTATTTTTTCCCGTTATTTGGGTGCAAAATAAGGACAAAAGCAGAAAAACAAAATATTTCAAATGACTTTTGTTTTCTTTTTTCCCGTTATTTGGGTGCAAAATAAGGACAAAAACAGAAAACCAAAATATTTCAAATAACTTTTGTTTTCTTTTTTCCCGTTATTTGGGTGCAAAATAAGGACAAGTAACTTTTTTAATTTTTTCCCGTTATTTGGGTGCAAAATAAGGACAAAAACAGAAAACCAAAATATTTCAAATTATCTTTTTTTCTTTTTTCCCGTTATTTGGGTGCAAATAAGGACAAAAACAGAAAACCGAAATATTTCAAATAACTTTTTTTTTCCCCGTTATTTGGGTGCAAAATAAGGACAAAAACAAAAAACCAAAATATTTCAAATAACGTTTTTTTTCTTTTTTCCGTTAATGGGGTGCAAAATAAGGACAAAAACAGAAAACCAAAATATTTCAAATAACTTTTTTTTTCTTTTTTCCTGTTATTGGGGTGCAAAATAAGGACAAAAACAGAAAACCGAAATATTTCAAATAACTTCTTTTTCTCTTTTTTCCTCTTATTTGGTTGCAAAATAAGGACAAAAAACAGAAAACCGAAATATTTCAAATAACTTTTTTTTTATTTTTTCCCGTTATTTGGGTGCAAAATAAGGACAAAAACAGAAAACCAAAATATTTCAAATAACTTTTTTTTTATTTTTTCCCGTTATTTGGGTGCAAAATAAGGACAAAAACAGAAAAACAAAATATTTCAAATAAATTTTTATTTATTTTTTCCCGTTATTTGGGTGCAAAATAAGGACAAAAACAGAAAAACAAAATATTTCAAATGACTTTTGTTTTCTTTTTTCCCGTTATTTGGGTGCAAAATAAGGACAAAAACAGAAAACCAAAATATTTCAAATAACTTTTTTTTTATTTTTTCCCGTTATTTGGGTGCAAAATAAGGACAAAAACAGAAAACCAAAATATTTCAAATAACTTTTTTTTTCTTTTTTTCCGTTATTTGGGTGCAAAATAAGGACAAAAACAGAAAACCAAAATATTTCAAATAACTTTTTTTTTCTTTTTTCCCGTTATTTGGGTGCAAAATAAGGACAAAAACAGAAAACCAAAATATTTCAAATTACATTTTTTTCTTTTTTTCCCGTTATTTGGGTGCAAAATAAGGACAAAAACAGAAAACCGAAATATTTCAAATAACTTTTTTTTTTCCCCGTTATTTGGGTGCAAAATAAGGACAAAAACAGAAAACCAAAATATTTCAAATAACTTTTTTTTTCTTTTTTCCCGTTATTGGGGTGCAAAATAAGGACAAAAACAGAAAACCAAAATATTTCAAATAAATTTTTATTTATTTTTTCCGGTATTTGGGTGCAAAATAAGGACAAAAACACAAAAACAAAATATTTCAAATGACTTTTGTTTTCTTTTTTCCCGTTATTTGGGTGCAAAATAAGGACAAAAACAGAAAACCAAAATATTTCAAATAACTTTTTTATTATTTTTTCCCGTTATTTGGGTGCAAAATAAGGACAAAAACAGAAAACCAAAATATTTCAAATAACTTTTTTTTTCTTTTTTCCCGTTATTTGGGTGCAAAATAAGGACAAAAACAGAAAACCAAAATATTTCAAATAACTTTTTTTTTCTTTTTTCTCGTTATTTGGGTGCAAAATAAGGACAAAAACAGAAAACCGAAATATTTCAAATAACTTTTTTTTTATTTTTTCCCGTTATTGGGGTGCAAAATAAGGACAAAAACAGAAAACCAAAATAATTCAAATAAATTTTTATTTATTTTTTCCAGTTATTTGGGTGCAAAATAAGGACAAAAACAGAAAACCAAAATATTTCAAATAACTTTTTTTTTATTTTTTCCTGTATTTGGGTGCAAAATAAGGACAAAAACAGAAAACCAAAATATTTCAAATAACTTTTTTATTCTTTTTTCCCGTTATTTGGGTGCAAAAGAAGGACAAAAACAGAAAACCAAAATATTTCAAATAACTTTTTTTTTCTTTTTTCCCGTTATTTGGGTGCAAAATAAGGACAAAAACAGAAAACCAAAATATTTCAAATTACCTTTTTTTCTTTTTTCCCGTTATTTGGGTGCAAACTAAGGACAAAAACAGAAAACCGAAATATTTCAAATAACTTTTTTTTTCCCCCGTTATTTGGGTGCAAAATAAGGACAAAAACAGAAAACCAAAATATTTCAAATAACTATTTTATTCTTTTTTCCCGTTATTTGGGTGCAAAATAAGGACAAAAACAGAAAACCAAAATATTTCAAATAACTTTTTTATTCTTTTTTCCCGTTATTTGGGTGCAAAAGAAGGACAAAAACAGAAAACCAAAAATATTTCAAATAACTTTTTTTTTCTTTTTTCCCGTTATTTGGGTGCAAAATAAGGACAAAAACAGAAAACCAAAATATTTCAAATAACTTTTTTTTTCTTTTTCCCGTTATTTGGGTGCAAGATAAGAACAAAAACAGAAAACCACAATATTTCAAATAACTTTTTTTTTCTTTTTCCCGTTATTGGGGTGCAAAATAAGGACAAAAACAGAAAACCAAAATATTTCAAATAACTTTTTTTTCTTTTTCCCGTTATTGGGGTGCAAAATAAGGACAAAAAACAGAAAACCGAAATATTTCAAATAACTTCTTTTCTCTTTTTTCCCCTTATTTGGGTACAAAATAAGGACAAAAACAGAAAACCGAAATATTTCAAATAACTTTTTTTTATTTTTTCCCGTTATTTGGGTGCAAAATAAGGACAAAAACAGAAAACCAAAATATTTCAAATAACTTTTTTTTTATTTTTTCCGTTATTTGGGTGCAAAAATAAGAACAAAAACAGAAAACCAAAATATTTCAAATTACCTTTTTTCTTTTTTCCCGTTATTTGGGTGCAAATAAGGACAAAAACAGAAAACCGAAATATTTCAAATAACTTTTTTTTTCCCCGTTATTTGGGTGCAAAATAAGGACAAAAACAGAAAACCAAAATATTTCAAATAACGTTTTTTTTCTTTTTCCGTTAATGGGGTGCAAAATAAGGACAAAAACAGAAAACCAAAATATTTCAAATAACTTTTTTTTTCTTTTTTCCCGTTATTGGGGTGCAAAATAAGGACAAAAAACAGAAAACCGAAATATTCAAATAACTTCTTTTATCTTTTTTCCTCTTATTTGGGGTGCAAAATAAGGACAAAAACAGAAAACCGAAATATTTCAAATAACTTTTTTTTTATTTTTTCCCGTTATTTGGGTGCAAAATAAGACAAAAACAGAAAAACCAAATATTTCAAATAACTTTTTTTTTATTTTTTCCCGTTATTTGGTGCAAAATAAGGACAAAAACAGAAAAACAAAATATTTCAAATAAATTTTTATTTATTTTTTCCCGTTATTTGGGTGCAAAATAAGGACAAAACAGAAAAACAAAATATTTCAAATGACTTTTGTTTTCTTTTTTCCCGTTATTTGGGTGCAAAATAAGGACAAAAACAGAAAACCAAAATATTTCAAATAACTTTTTTTTTATTTTTTCCCGTTATTTGGGTGCAAAATAAGGACAAAAACAGAAAACCAAAATATTTCAATAACTTTTTTTTTTTTTTCCCGTTATTTGGGTGCAAAATAAGGACAAAAACAGAAACCAAAATATTTCAAATAACTTTTTTTTTCTTTTTTCCCGTTATTTGGGTGCAAAATAAGGACAAAAAACAGAAACCAAAATATTTCAAATTACATTTTTTGCTTTTTTCCCGTTATTTGGTGCAAAATAAGGACAAAAACAGAAAACCGAAATATTTCAAATAACTTTTTTTTTTTCCCGTTATTTGGTGCAAAATAAGGACAAAAACAGAAAACCAAAACTAATTTCAAATAACTTTTTTTTCTTTTTTCCCGTTATTGGGGTGCAAAATAAGGACAAATACAGAAAACCAAAATATTTCAAATAAATTTTTATTTATTTTTTTCCGGTATTTGGGTGCAAAATAAGGACAAAAACACAAAAACAAAATATTTCAAATGACTTTTGTTTTCTTTTTTCCCGTTATTTGGGTGCAAAATAAGGACAAAAACAGAAAACCAAAATATTTCAAAAAACTTTTTTATTCTTTCTTCCATTATTTGGGTGCAAATAAGGACAAAAACAGAAAACCAAAATATTTCAAATAACTTTTTTTTTCTTTTTTCCCGTTATTTGGGTGCAAAATAAGGACAAAAACAGAAAACCAAAATATTTCAAATAACTTTTTTTTCTTTTTCTCGTTATTTGGGTGCAAAATAAGGACAAAAACAGAAAACCGAAATATTTCAAATAACTTTTTTTGTTCCCCGTTATTTGGGTGCAAAATAAGGACAAAAACAGAAAACCAAAATATTTCAAATAACGTTTTTTTTCTTTTTTCCAGTTATTGGGGTGCAAAATAAGGACAAAAACAGAAAACCAAAATAATTCAAATAAATTTTTATTTATTTTTTCCAGTTATTTGGGTGCAAAATAAGGACAAAAACAGAAAACCAAAATATTTCAAATAACTTTTTTATTCTTTTTTCCCGTTATTTGGGTGCAAAAGGAGGACAAAAACAGAAAACCAAAATATTTCAAATAACTTTTTTTTTCTTTTTTCCCGTTATTTGGGTGCAAAATAAGGACAAAAACAAAAAACCAAAATATTTCAAATTACCTTTTTTTCCTTTTTCCCGTTATTTGGGTGCAAAATAAGGACAAAAACAGAAAACCGAAATATTTCAAATAACTTTTTTTTTCCCCCGTTATTTGGGTGCAAAATAAGGACAAAAACAGAAAACCAAAATATTTCAAATAACTTTTTTATTCTTTTTTCCCGTTATTTGGGTGCAAAATAAGGACAAAAACAGAAAACCAAAATATTTCAAATAACTTTTTTATTCTTTTTTCCCGTTATTTGGGTGCAAAAGAAGGACAAAAACAGAAAACCAAAATATTTCAAATAACTTTTTTTTTCTTTTTTCCCGTTATTTGGGTGCAAAATAAGGACAAAAACAGAAAACCAAAATATTTCAAATTACGTTTTTTTCTTTTTTCCCGTTATTTGGGTGCAAAATAAGGACAAAAACAGAAAACCAAAATATTTCAAATAACTTTTTTTTTCTTTTTTCCCGTTATTGGGGTGCAAAATAAGGACAAAAACAGAAAACCGCAATATTTCAAATGACTTCTTTTTCTCTTTTTTCCCCTTATTTGGGTGCAAAATAAGGACAAAAACAGAAAACCGAAATATTTCAAATAATTTTTTTTTATTTTTTCCCGTTATTTGGGTGCAAAATAAGGACAAAAACAGAAAACCAAAATATTTCAAATAACTTTTTTTTTATTTTTTCCCGTTATTTGGGTGCAAAATAAGGACAAAAGCAGAAAAACAAAATATTTCAAATGACTTTTGTTTTCTTTTTTCCCATTATTTGGGTGCAAAATAAGGACAAAAACAGAAAACCGAAATATTTCAAATAACTTCTTTTTCTCTTTTTTCCACTTATTTTGGTGCAAAATAAGGACAAAAACAGAAAACCGAAATATTTCAAATAACTTTTTTTTTATTTTTTCCCGTTATTTGGTTGCAAAATAAGGACAAAAACAGAAAAGCAAAATATTTCAAATAACTTTTTTTTTATTTTTTCCCGTTATTTGGGTGCAAAATAAGGACAAAAACAGAAAACCAAAATATTTCAAATAAATTTTTATTTATTTTTTCCCGTTATTTGGGTGCAAAATAAGGACAAAACAGAAAAACAAAATATTTCAAATGACTTTTGTTTTCTTTTTTCCCGTTATTTGGGTGCAAAATAAGGACAAAAACAGAAAACCAAAATATTTCAAATAACTTTTGTTTTCTTTTTTCCCGTTATTTGGGTGCAAAATAAGGACAAATAACTTTTTTTCTTTTTTCCCGTTATTTGGGTGCAAAATAAGGACAAAAACAGAAAACCAAAATGTTTCAAATTACCTTTTTTTCTTTTTTCCCGTTATTTGGGTGCAAAATAAGGACAAAAACAGAAAACCGAAATATTTCAAATAACTTTTTTTTTTCCCCGTTATTTGGGTGCAAAATAAGGACAAAAACAGAAAACCAAAATATTTCAAATAACGTTTTTTTTCTTTTTTCCAGTTATTGGGGTGCAAAATAAGGACAAAAACAGAAAACCAAAATATTTCAAATAACTTTTTTTTTCTTTTTCCCGTTATTGGGGTGCAAAATAAGGTCAAAAACAGAAAACCGAAATATTTCAAATAACTTCTTTTTCTCTTTTTTCCCCTTATTTGGGTGCAAAATAAGGACAAAAACAGAAAACCGAAATATTTCAAATAACTTTTTTTTTATTTTTTCCCATTATTATGGTGCCAAATAAGGACAAAAACAGTAAACCAAAATATTTCAAATAACTTTTTTTTTATTTTTTCCCGTTATTTGGATGCAAAATAAGGACAAAAACAGAAAAACAAAATATTTCAAATAAATTTTTATTTATTTTTTCCCGTTATTTGGGTGCAAAATAAGGACAAAAACAGAAAACCGAAATATTTCAAATAACTTTTTTTTTATTTTTTCCCGTTATTTGGGTGCAAAATAAGGACAAAAACAGAAAACCAAAATATTTCAAATAACTTTTTTTTTCTTTTTTCCCGTTATTTGGGTGCAAAATAAGGACAGAAACAGAAAACCAAAATATTTCAAATAACTTTTTTTTTATTTTTTCCCGTTATTTGGGTGCAAAATAAGGACAAAAACAGAAAACCAAAATATTTCAAATAACTTTTTTTTTCTTTTTTCCCGTTATTTGGGTGCAAAATAAGGACAGAATCAGAAAACCAAAATATTTCAAATAACTTTTTTTTTCTTTTTTCCCGTTATTTGGGTGCAAAATAAGGACAGAAACAGAAAACCAAAATATTTCAAATAACTTTTTTTTTATTTTTTCCCGTTATTTGGGTGCAAAATAAGGACAAAAACAGAAAACCAAAATATTTCAAATAACTTTTTTTTTCTTTTTCCCGTTATTTGGGTGCAAAATAAGGACAAAAACAGAAAACCAAAATATTTCAAATAACTTTTTTTTTCTTTTTTCCCGTTATTTGGGTGCAAAATAAGGACATAAACAGAAAACCGAAATATTTGAAATAACTTTTTTTTTCTTTTTTCCCGTTATTTGGGTGCAAAATAAGAACAAAAACAGAAAACCAAAATATTTCAAATAACTTTTTTTTTCTTTTTTCATTTGGGTGCAAAATAAGGACAAAAACAGAAAACCGAAATATTTCAAATAACTTTTTTTTTCTTTTTTCCCGGTATTTATGTGCAAAATAAGGACAAAAACAAAAACCAAAATATTTCAAATTACCTTTTTTTCTTTTTTTCCCGTTATTTGGGTGCAAAATAAGGACAAAACAGAAAAACAAAATATTTCAAATAAATTTTTATTTATTTTTTCCCGTTATTTGGGTGCAAAATAAGGACAAAAACAGAAAAACAAAATATTTCAAATGACTTTTGTTTTCTTTTTTCCCGTTATTTGGGTGCAAAATAAGGACAAAAACAGAAAACCAAAATATTTCAAATAACTTTTTGTTTCTTTTTTCCCGTTATTTGGGTGCAAAATAAGGACAAAAACAGAAAACCAAAATATTTCAAATAACTTTTTTTTCTTTTTTCCCGTTATTAGGGTGCAAAATAAGGACAAAAACAGCAAATCAAAATATTTCAAATAACTTTTTTTTTCTTTTTTCCTGTTATTTGGGTGCAAAATAAGGACAAAAACAGACAACCGAAATATTTCAAATAACTTTTTTTTTATTTTTTCCAGTTATTTGGGTGCAAAATAAAGACAAAAACAGAAAACCGAAATATTTCAAATAACTTTTTTTTTATTTTTTCCCGTTATTTGGGTGCAAAATAAGGACAAAAACAGAAAACCAAAATATTTCAAATAAATTTTTTTTTATTTTTTCCCATTATTTGGGTGCAAGATAAGGACCAAAACAGAAAACCAAAATATTTCAAATAACTTTTTTTTCTTTTTCCCGTTATTGGGGTGCAAAGAAGGACAAAAACAGAAAACCAAAATATTTCAAATAATTTTTTTTTCTTTTTTCCCGTTATTTGGGTGCAAAATAAGGACAAAAACAGAAAACCGAAATATTTCAAATAACTTCTTTTTCTCTTTTTTCCCCTTATTTTGGTGCAAAATAAGGACAAAAACAGAAAACCGAAATATTTCAAATAACTTTTTTTTTATTTTTTCCCGTTATTTGGTTGCAAAATAAGGACAAAAATAGAAAACCAAAATATTTCAAATAACTTTTTTTTTATATTTTCCGGTAATTTGGGTACAAAATAAGGACAAAACCAAAAACCAAAATATTCCAAATAATTTTTTTTTCTTTTTTCCCGTTATTTGGGTGCAAAATAAGGACAAAAGCAGAAAAACAAAATATTTCAAATGACTTTTGTTTTCTTTTTTCCCGTTATTTGGGTGCAAAATAAGGACAAAAACAGAAAACCAAAATATTTCAAATAACTTTTTTTTTCTTTTTTCCCGTTATTTGGGTGCAAAATAAGGACAAATAACTTTTTTTTCTTTTTTCCCGTTATTTGGGTGCAAAATAAGGAAAAAAAACAGAAAACCAAAATATTTCAAATTACCTTTTTTTCTTTTTTCCCGTTATTTGGGTGCAAAATAAGGACAAAAACAGAAAACCGAAATATTTCAAATAACTTTTTTTTTTCCCGTTATTGGGGTGCAAAATAAGGACAAAAACAGAAAACCAAAATATTTTAAATAACGTTTTTTTTCTTTTTTCCCGTTATTGGGGTGCAAAATAAGGACAAAAACAGAAAACCAAAATATTTCAAATAACTTTTTTTTTCCTTTTTCCCGTTATTGGGGTGCAAAATAAGGACAAAAACAGAAAACCGAAATATTTCAAATAACTTCTTTTTCTCTTTTTTCCCCTTATTTGGGTGCAAAATAAGGACAAAAACAGAAAACCGAAATATTTCAAATAACTTTTTTTTTATTTTTTCCCGTTATTTGGGTGCAAAATAAGGACAAAAACAGAAAACCAAAATATTTCAAATAACTTTTTTTTTATTTTTTCCCGTTATTTGGGTGCAAAATAAGGACAAAAACAGAAAAACAAAATATTTCAAATGACTTTTGTTTTCTTTTTTCCCGTTATTTGGGTGCAAAATAAGGACAAAAACAGAAAACCAAAATATTTCAAATAACTTTTTTTTTCTTTTTTCCCGTTATTTGGGTGCAAAATAAGGACAAAAACAGAAAACCAAAATATTTCAAATTACATTTTTTTCTTTTTGCCCGTTATTTGGGTGCAAAATAACGACAAAAACAGAAAACCGAAATATTTCAAATAACTTTTTTTTTTCCCCGTTATTTGGGTGCAAAATAAGGACAAAAACAGAAAACCAAAATATTTCAAATAACTTTTTTTTTCTTTTTTCCCGTTATTTGGGTGCAAAATAAGGGCAAAAACAGAAAACCAAAATATTTCAAATTACATTTTTTTCTTTTTGCCCGTTATTTGGGTGCAAAATAACGACAAAAACAGAAAACCGAAATATTTCAAATAACTTTTTTTTTTCCCCGTTATTTGGGTGCAAAATAAGGACAAAAACAGAAAACCAAAATATTTCAAATAACTTTTGTTTTCTTTTTTCCCGTTATTTGGGTGCAAAATAAGGACAAATAACTTTTTTTCTTTTTTCCCGTTATTTGGGTGCAAAATAAGGACAAAAACAGAAAACCAAAATGTTTCAAATTACCTTTTTTTCTTTTTTCCCGTTATTTGGGTGCAAAATAAGGACAAAAACAGAAAACCGAAATATTTCAAATAACTTTTTTTTTTCCCCGTTATTTGGGTGCAAAATAAGGACAAAAACAGAAAACCAAAATATTTCAAATAACGTTTTTTTTCTTTTTTCCAGTTATTGGGGTGCAAAATAAGGACAAAAACAGAAAACCAAAATATTTCAAATAACTTTTTTTTTCTTTTTCCCGTTATTGGGGTGCAAAATAAGGTCAAAAACAGAAAACCGAAATATTTCAAATAACTTCTTTTTCTCTTTTTTCCCCTTATTTGGGTGCAAAATAAGGACAAAAACAGAAAACCGAAATATTTCAAATAACTTTTTTTTTATTTTTTCCCATTATTATGGTGCCAAATAAGGACAAAAACAGTAAACCAAAATATTTCAAATAACTTTTTTTTTATTTTTTCCCGTTATTTGGATGCAAAATAAGGACAAAAACAGAAAAACAAAATATTTCAAATAAATTTTTATTTATTTTTTCCCGTTATTTGGGTGCAAAATAAGGACAAAAACAGAAAACCGAAATATTTCAAATAACTTTTTTTTTATTTTTTCCCGTTATTTGGGTGCAAAATAAGGACAAAAACAGAAAACCAAAATATTTCAAATAACTTTTTTTTTCTTTTTTCCCGTTATTTGGGTGCAAAATAAGGACAGAAACAGAAAACCAAATATCTCAAATAACTTTTTTTTTATTTTTTCCCGTTATTTGGGTGCAAAATAAGGACAAAAACAGAAAACCAAAATATTTCAAATAACTTTTTTTTTCTTTTTTCCCGTTATTTGGGTGCAAAATAAGGACAGAATCAGAAAACCAAAATATTTCAAATAACTTTTTTTTCTTTTTTCCCGTTATTTGGGTGCAAAATAAGGACAAAAACAGAAAACCAAAATATTTCAAATTACATTTTTTTCTTTTTTCCCGTTATTTGGGTGCAAAATAAGGACAAAAACAGAAAACCAAAATATTTCAAATAAATTTTTTTTTCTTTTTTCCCGTTATTTGGGTGCAAAATAAGGACAAAAACAGAAAACCAAAATATTTCAAATAACTTTTTTTTTCTTTTTTCCCGTTATTTGGGTGCAAAATAAGGACATAAACAGAAAACCGAAATATTTGAAATAACTTTTTTTTTCTTTTTTCCCGTTATTTGGGTGCAAAATAAGAACAAAAACAGAAAACCAAAATATTTCAAATAACTTTTTTTTTCTTTTTTCATTTGGGTGCAAAATAAGGACAAAAACAGAAAACCGAAATATTTCAAATAACTTTTTTTTTCTTTTTTCCCGGTATTTATGTGCAAAATAAGGACAAAAACAAAAACCAAAATATTTCAAATTACCTTTTTTTCTTTTTTTCCCGTTATTTGGGTGCAAAATAAGGACAAAACAGAAAAACAAAATATTTCAAATAAATTTTTATTTATTTTTTCCCGTTATTTGGGTGCAAAATAAGGACAAAAACAGAAAAACAAAATATTTCAAATGACTTTTGTTTTCTTTTTTCCCGTTATTTGGGTGCAAAATAAGGACAAAAACAGAAAACCAAAATATTTCAAATAACTTTTTGTTTCTTTTTTCCCGTTATTTGGGTGCAAAATAAGGACAAAAACAGAAAACCAAAATATTTCAAATAACTTTTTTTTCTTTTTTCCCGTTATTAGGGTGCAAAATAAGGACAAAAACAGCAAATCAAAATATTTCAAATAACTTTTTTTTTCTTTTTTCCTGTTATTTGGGTGCAAAATAAGGACAAAAACAGACAACCGAAATATTTCAAATAACTTTTTTTTTATTTTTTCCAGTTATTTGGGTGCAAAATAAAGACAAAAACAGAAAACCGAAATATTTCAAATAACTTTTTTTTTATTTTTTCCCGTTATTTGGGTGCAAAATAAGGACAAAAACAGAAAACCAAAATATTTCAAATAAATTTTTTTTTATTTTTTCCCATTATTTGGGTGCAAGATAAGGACCAAAACAGAAAACCAAAATATTTCAAATAACTTTTTTTTCTTTTTCCCGTTATTGGGGTGCAAAGAAGGACAAAAACAGAAAACCAAAATATTTCAAATAATTTTTTTTTCTTTTTTCCCGTTATTTGGGTGCAAAATAAGGACAAAAACAGAAAACCGAAATATTTCAAATAACTTCTTTTTCTCTTTTTTCCCCTTATTTTGGTGCAAAATAAGGACAAAAACAGAAAACCGAAATATTTCAAATAACTTTTTTTTTATTTTTTCCCGTTATTTGGTTGCAAAATAAGGACAAAAATAGAAAACCAAAATATTTCAAATAACTTTTTTTTTATATTTTCCGGTAATTTGGGTACAAAATAAGGACAAAACCAAAAACCAAAATATTCCAAATAATTTTTTTTTCTTTTTTCCCGTTATTTGGGTGCAAAATAAGGACAAAAGCAGAAAAACAAAATATTTCAAATGACTTTTGTTTTCTTTTTTCCCGTTATTTGGGTGCAAAATAAGGACAAAAACAGAAAACCAAAATATTTCAAATAACTTTTTTTTTATTTTTTCCCGTTATTTGGGTGCAAAATAAGGACAAATAACTTTTTTTTCTTTTTTCCCGTTATTTGGGTGCAAAATAAGGAAAAAAACAGAAAACCAAAATATTTCAAATTACCTTTTTTTCTTTTTTCCCGTTATTTGGGTGCAAAATAAGGACAAAAACAGAAAACCGAAATATTTCAAATAACTTTTTTTTTTCCCGTTATTGGGGTGCAAAATAAGGACAAAAACAGAAAACCAAAATATTTCAAATAACGTTTTTTTTCTTTTTTCCCGTTATTGGGGTGCAAAATAAGGACAAAAACAGAAAACCAAAATATTTCAAATAACTTTTTTTTTCCTTTTTCGCGTTATTGGGGTGCAAAATAAGGACAAAAACAGAAAACCGAAATATTTCAAATAACTTCTTTTTCTCTTTTTTCCCCTTATTTGGGTGCAAAATAAGGACAAAAACAGAAAACCGAAATATTTCAAATAACTTTTTTTTTATTTTTTCCCGTTATTTGGGTGCAAAATAAGGACAAAAACAGAAAACCAAAATATTTCAAATAACTTTTTTTTTATTTTTTCCCGTTATTTGGGTGCAAAATAAGGACAAAAACAGAAAAACAAAATATTTCAAATGACTTTTGTTTTCTTTTTTCCCGTTATTTGGGTGCAAAATAAGGACAAAAACAGAAAACCAAAATATTTCAAATAACTTTTTTTTTCTTTTTTCCCGTTATTTGGGTGCAAAATAAGGACAAAAACAGAAAACCAAAATATTTCAAATTACATTTTTTTCTTTTTGCCCGTTATTTGGGTGCAAAATAACGACAAAAACAGAAAACCGAAATATTTCAAATAACTTTTTTTTTTCCCCGTTATTTGGGTGCAAAATAAGGACAAAAACAGAAAACCAAAATATTTCAAATAACTTTTTTTTTCTTTTTTCCCGTTATTTGGGTGCAAAATAAGGGCAAAAACAGAAAACCAAAATATTTCAAATAACTTTTTTTTCTTTTTTCTCGTTATTTGGGTGCAAAATAAGGACAAAAACAGAAAACCGAAATATTTCAAATAACTTTTTTTTTCTTTTTTCCCGTTATTGGGGTTCAAAATAAGGACAAAAACAGAAAACCAAAATATTTCAAATTACATTTTTTTCTTTTTGCCCGTTATTTGGGTGCAAAATAACGACAAAAACAGAAAACCGAAATATTTCAAATAACTTTTTTTTTTCCCCGTTATTTGGGTGCAAAATAAGGACAAAAACAGAAAACCGAAATATTTCAAATAACTTTTTTTTTCCTTTTTCGCGTTATTGGGGTGCAAAATAAGGACAAAAACAGAAAACCGAAATATTTCAAATAACTTCTTTTTCTCTTTTTTCCCCTTATTTGGGTGCAAAATAAGGACAAAAACAGAAAACCGAAATATTTCAAATAACTTTTTTTTTATTTTTTCCCGTTATTTGGGTGCAAAATAAGGACAAAAACAGAAAACCAAAATATTTCAAATAACTTTTTTTTTATTTTTTCCCGTTATTTGGGTGCAAAATAAGGACAAAAACAGAAAACCAAAATATTTCAAATAACTTTTTTTTTCTTTTTTCCCGTTATTTGGTTGCAAAATAAGGACAAAAACAGAAAACCAAAATATTTCAAATAACTTTTTTTTTCTTTTTTCCCATTATTTGGGTGCAAAATAAGGACAAAAACAGAAAACCAAAATATTTCAAATTACATTTTTTTCTTTTTTCCCGTTATTTGGGTGCAAAATAAGGACAAAAACAGAAAACCGAAATATTTCAAATAACTTTTTTTTTCCCCCGTTATTTGGGTGCAAAATAAGGACAAAAACAGAAAACCAAAATATTTCAAATAACTTTTTTTTTCTTTTTTCCCTTTATTGGGGTGCAAAATAAGGACAAAAACAGAAAACCAAAATATTTCAAATAAATTTTTATTTATTTTTTCCCGTTATTTGGGTGCAAAATAAGGACAAAAACACAAAAACAAAATATTTCAAATGACTTTTGTTTTCTTTTTTCCCGTTATTTGGGTGCAAAATATGGACAAAAACAGAAAACCAAAATATTTCAAATAACTTTTTTATTCTTTTTCCCCGTTAGTTGGGTGCAAAATAAGGACAAAAACAGAAAACCAAATTATTTCAAATAACTTTTTTTTTCTTTTTTCCCGTTATTTGGGTGCAAAATAAGGACAAAAACAGAAAACCAAAATATTTCAAATAACTTTTTTTTTCTTTTTTCCCGTTATTTGGGTGCAAAATAAGGACAAAAACAGAAAACCGAAAAATTTCAAATAATTTTTTTTTTTTTTTCCCGTTATTGGGGTGCAAAATAAGGACAAAAACAGAAAACCAAAATATTTGAAATAACTTTTTTATTCTTTTTTCCCGTTATTTGGGTGCAAAATAAGGACAAAAACAGAAAACCAAAATATTTCAAATGACTTTTGTTGTTTTTTTTCCCGTTATTTGGGTGCAAAATAAGGACAAAAACAGAAAACCAAAATATTTCAAATAACTTTTTTATTCTTTTTTCCCGTTATTTGGGTGCAAAATAAGGACAAAAACAGAAAACCAAAATATTTCAAATAACTTTTTTATTCTTTTTTCCCGTTATTTGGGTGCAAAATAAGGACAAAAACAGAAAACCTTAATATTTCAAATAACTTTTTTTTTCTTTTTTCCCGTTATTTGGCTGCAAAATAAGGACAAAAACAGAAAACCAAAGTATTTCAAATTACCTTTTTTTCTTTTTTCCCGTTATTTGGGTGCAAAATAAGGACAAAAACAGAAAACCGAAATATTTCAAATAACTTTTTTTTTCTTTTTTCCCGTTATTGGGGTGCAAAATAAGGACAAAAATAGAAAACCGAAATATTTCAAATAACTTCTTTTTCTCTTTTTTCCCCTTATTTGGGTGCAAAATAAGGACAAAAACAGAAAACCGAAATATTTCAAATAACTTTTTTTTATTTTTTCCCGTTATTTGGGTGCAAAATAAGGACAAAAACAGAAAACCAAAATATTTCAAATAACTTTTTTTTTATTTTTTCCCGTTATTTGGGTTCAAAATAAGGACAAAAAGGGAAAAACAAAATATTTCAAATGACTTTTGTTTTCTTTTTTCCCGTTATTTGGGTGCAAAATAAAGACAAAAACAGAAAACCAAAATATTTCAAATAACTTTTTTTTTCTTTTTTCCCGTTATTTGGGTGCAAAATAAGGACAAAAACAGAAAACCAAAATATTTCAAATAACTTTTTTTTCTTTTTTCCCGTTATTTGGGTGCAAAATAAGGACAAAAACAGAAAACCAAAATATTTCAAATTACATTTTTTTCTTTTTTCCCGTTATTTGGGTGCAAAATAAGGACAAAAACAGAAAACCAAAATATTTCAAATAACTTTTTTTTTTATTTTTTCCCCGTTATTTGGGTGCAAAATAAGGACAAAAACAGAAAACCAAAATATTTCAAATAACTTTTTTTTTCTTTTTTCCCTATATTGGGGTGCAAAATAAGGACAAAAACAGAAAACCAAAATATTTCAAATAAATTTTTATTTATTTTTTCCCGTTATTTGGGTGCAAAATAAGGACAAAAACACAAAAACAAAATATTTCAAATGACTTTTGTTTTCTTTTTTCCCGTTATTTGGGTGCAAAATAAGGACAAAAACAGAAAACCAAAATATTTCAAATAACTTTTTTTTTCTTTTTTCCCGTTATTTGGGTGCAAAATAAGGACAAAAACAGAAAACCGAAATATTTCAAATAATTTTTTTTTTCTTTTTTCCCGTTATTGGGGTGCAAAATAAGGACAAAAACAGAAAACCAAAATATTTCAAATAACTTTTTTATTCTTTTTTCCCGTTATTTGGGTGTAAAATAAGGACAAAAACAGAAAACCAAAATATTTCAAATAACTTTTGTTTTCTTTTTTCCCGTTATTTGGGTGCAAAATAAGGACAAAAACAGAAAACCAAAATATTTCAAATAACTTTTTTTTTCTTTTTTCCCGTTATTTGGGTGCAAAATAAGGACAAAAACAGAACACCGCAATATTTCAAATAATTTTTTTTTTCTTTTTTCCCGTTATTGGGGTGCAAAATAAGGACAAAAACAGAAAACCAAAATATTTCAAATAACTTTTTTATTCTTTTTTCCCGTTATTTGGGTGTAAAATAAGGACAAAAACAGAAAACCAAAATATTTCAAATGACTTTTGTTGTTTTTTTTCCCGTTATTTGGGTGCAAAATAAGGACAAAAACAGAAAACCAAAATATTTCAAATAACTTTTTTATTCTTTTTTCCCGTTATTTGGGTGCAAAATAAGGACAAAAACAGAAAACCAAAATATTTCAAATAACTTTTTTATTCTTTTTTCCCGTTATTTGGGTGCAAAATAAGGACAAAAAGAGAAAAACAAAATATTTCAAATGACTTTTGTTTTCTTTTTTTCCCGTTATTTGGGTGCAAAATAAAGACAAAAACAGAAAACCAAAATATTTCAAATAACTTTTTTTTTCTTTTTTCCCGTTATTTGGGTGCAAAATAAGGACAAAAACAGAAAACCAAAATATTTCAAATAACTTTTTTTTTCTTTTTTCCCGTTATTTGGGTGCAAAATAAGGACAAAAACAGAAAACCAAAATATTTCAAATTACATTTTTTTCTTTTTTCCCGTTATTTGGGTGCAAAATAAGGACAAAAACAGAAAACCGAAATATTTCAAATAACTTTTTTTTTCCCCCGTTATTTGGGTGCAAAATAAGGACAAAAACAGAAAACCAAAATATTTCAAATAACTTTTTTTTTCTTTTTTCCCTTTATTGGGGTGCAAAATAAGGACAAAAACAGAAAACCAAAATATTTCAAATAACTTTTTTATTCTTTTTTCCCGTTATTTGGGTGCAAAATAAGGACAAAAACAGAAAACCAAAATATTTCAAATAACTTTTTTATTCTTTTTTCCCGTTATTTGGGTGCAAAATAAGGACAAAAAGAGAAAAACAAAATATTTCAAATGACTTTTGTTTTCTTTTTTTCCCGTTATTTGGGTGCAAAATAAAGACAAAAACAGAAAACCAAAATATTTCAAATAATTTTTTTTTTCTTTTTTCCCGTTATTGGGGTGCAAAATAAGGACAAAAACAGAAAACCAAAATATTTCAAATAACTTTTTTATTCTTTTTTCCCGTTATTTGGGTGTAAAATAAGGACAAAAACAGAAAACCAAAATATTTCAAATGACTTTTGTTGTTTTTTTTCCCGTTATTTGGGTGCAAAATAAGGACAAAAACAGAAAACCAAAATATTTCAAATAACTTTTTTTTTCTTTTTTCCCGTTATTTGGGTGCAAAATAAGGACAAAAACAGAAAACCGAAATATTTCAAATAATTTTTTTTTTCTTTTTTCCCGTTATTGGGGTGCAAAATAAGGACAAAAACAGAAAACCAAAATATTTCAAATAACTTTTTTATTCTTTTTTCCCGTTATTTGGGTGTAAAATAAGGACAAAAACAGAAAACCAAAATATTTCAAATGACTTTTGTTGTTTTTTTTCCCGTTATTTGGGTGCAAAATAAGGACAAAAACAGAAAACCAAAATATTTCAAATAACTTTTTTATTGTTTTTTCCCGTTATTTGGGTGCAAAATAAGGACAAAAACAGAAAACCAAAATATTTCAAATAACTTTTTTATTCTTTTTTCCCGTTATTTGGGTGCAAAATAAGGACAAAAAGAGAAAAACAAAATATTTCAAATGACTTTTGTTTTCTTTTTTTCCCGTTATTTGGGTGCAAAATAAAGACAAAAACAGAAAACCAAAATATTTCAAATAACTTTTTTTTTCTTTTTTCCCGTTATTTGGGTGCAAAATAAGGACAAAAACAGAAAACCAAAATATTTCAAATAACTTTTTTTTTCTTTTTTCCCGTTATTTGGGTGCAAAATAAGGACAAAAACAGAAAACCAAAATATTTCAAATTACATTTTTTTCTTTTTTCCCGTTATTTGGGTCCAAAATAAGGACAAAAACAGAAAACCGAAATATTTCAAATAACTTTTTTTTTCCCCCGTTATTTGGGTGCAAAATAAGGACAAAAACAGAAAAGCAAAATATTTCAAATAACTTTTTTTTTCTTTTTTCCCTTTATTGGGGTGCAAAATAAGGACAAAAACAGAAAACCAAAATATTTCAAATAACTTCTTTTTCTCTTTTTTCCCCTTATTTGGGTGCAAAATAAGGACAAAAACAGAAAACCGAAATATTTCAAATTATTTTTTTTTATTTTTTCCCGTTATTTGGGTGCAAAATAAGGACAAAAACAGAAAACCAAAATATTTCAAATAATTTTTTTTTATTTTTTCCCGTTATTTGGGTGCAAAATAAGGACAAAAAGAGAAAAACAAAATATTTCAAATGACTTTTGTTTTCTTTTTTCCCGTTATTTGGGTGCAAAATAAAGACAAAAACAGAAAACCAAAATATTTCAAATAACTTTTTTTTTCTTTTTTCCCGTTATTTGGGTGCAAAATAAGGACAAAAACAGAAAACCAAAATATTTCAAATAACTTTTTTTTTCTTTTTTCCCGTTATTTGGGTGCAAAATAAGGACAAAAACAGAAAACCAAAATATTTCAAATAAATTTTTATTTATTTTTTCCCGTTATTTGGGTGCAAAATAAGGACAAAAACAGAAAACCGAAATATTTCAAATAATTTTTTTTTTTTTTCCCGTTATTGGGGTGCAAAATAAGGACAAAAACAGAAAACCAAAATATTTGAAATAACTTTTTTTTCCCCCGTTATTTGGGTGCAAAATAAGGACAAAAACAGAAAACCAAAATATTTCAAATAACTTTTTTTTTCTTTTTTCCCTTTATTGGGGTGCAAAATAAGGACAAAAACAGAAAACCAAAATATTTCAAATAAATTTTTATTTATTTTTTCCCGTAATTTGGGTGCAAAATAAGCACAAAAACAGAAAAACAAAATATTTCAATTGACTTTTGTTTTCTTTTTTCCCGTTATTTGGGTGCAAAATATGGACAAAAACAGAAAACCAAAATATTTCAAATAACTTTTTTATTCTTTTTCCCCGTTAGTTGGGTGCAAAATAAGGACAAAAACAGAAAACCAAATTATTTCAAATAACTTTTTTTTTCTTTTTTCCCGTTATTTGGGTGCAAAATAAGGACAAAAACAGAAAACCAAAATATTTCAAATAACTTTTTTTTTCTTTTTTCCCGTTATTTGGGTGCAAAATAAGGACAAAAACAGAAAACCGAAATATTTCAAATAATTTTTTTTTTTTTTTCCCGTTATTGGGGTGCAAAATAAGGACAAAAACAGAAAACCAAAATATTTGAAATAACTTTTTTACTCTTTTTTCCCGTTATTTGGGTGCAAAATAAGGACAAAAACAGAAAACCAAAATATTTCAAATGACTTTTGTTGTTTTTTTTCCCGTTATTTGGGTGCAAAATAAGGACAAAAACAGAAAACCAAAATATTTCAAATAACTTTTTTATTCTTTTTTCCCGTTATTTGGGTGCAAAATAAGGACAAAAACAGAAAACCAAAATATTTCAAATAACTTTTTTATTCTTTTTTCCCGTTATTTGGGTGCAAAATAAGGACAAAAACAGAAAACCTTAATATTTCAAATAACTTTTTTTTTCTTTTTTCCCGTTATTTGGCTGCAAAATAAGGACAAAAACAGAAAACCAAAGTATTTCAAATTACCTTTTTTTCTTTTTTCCCGTTATTTGGGTGCAAAATAAGGACAAAAACAGAAAACCGAAATATTTCAAATAACTTTTTTTTTCTTTTTTCCCGTTATTGGGGTGCAAAATAAGGACAAAAATAGAAAACCGAAATATTTCAAATAACTTCTTTTTCTCTTTTTTCCCCTTATTTGGGTGCAAAATAAGGACAAAAACAGAAAACCGAAATATTTCAAATAACTTTTTTTTATTTTTTCCCGTTATTTGGGTGCAAAATAAGGACAAAAACAGAAAACCAAAATATTTCAAATAACTTTTTTTTTATTTTTTACCGTTATTTGGGTTCAAAATAAGGACAAAAAGGGAAAAACAAAATATTTCAAATGACTTTTGTTTTCTTTTTTCCCGTTATTTGGGTGCAAAATAAAGACAAAAACAGAAAACCAAAATATTTCAAATAACTTTTTTTTTCTTTTTTCCCGTTATTTGGGTGCAAAATAAGGACAAAAACAGAAAACCAAAATATTTCAAATAACTTTTTTTTTCTTTTTTCCCGTTATTTGGGTGCAAAATAAGGACAAAAACAGAAAACCAAAATATTTCAAATTACATTTTTTTCTTTTTTCCCGTTATTTGGGTGCAAAATAAGGACAAAAACAGAAAACCGAAATATTTCAAATAACTTTTTTTTTTCCCCGTTATTTGGGTGCAAAATAAGGACAAAAACAGAAAACCAAAATATTTCAAATAACTTTTTTTTTCTTTTTTCCCTTTATTGGGGTGCAAAATAAGGACAAAAACAGAAAACCAAAATATTTCAAATAAATTTTTATTTATTTTTTCCCGTTATTTGGGTGCAAAATAAGGACAAAAACACAAAAACAAAATATTTCAAATGACTTTTGTTTTCTTTTTTCCCGTTATTTGGTTGCAAAATATGGACAAAAACAGAAAACCAAAATATTTCAAATAACTTTTTTATTCTTTTTTCCCGTTAGTTGGGTGCAAAATAAGGACAAAAACAGAAAACCAAATTATTTCAAATAACTTTTTTTTTCTTTTTTCCCGTTATTTGGGTGCAAAATAAGGACAAAAACAGAAAACCAAAATATTTCAAATAACTTTTTTTTTCTTTTTTCCCGTTATTTGGGTGCAAAATAAGGACAAAAACAGAAAACCGAAATATTTCAAATAATTTTTTTTTTCTTTTTTCCCGTTATTGGGGTGCAAAATAAGGACAAAAACAGAAAACCAAAATATTTCAAATAACTTTTTTATTCTTTTTTCCCGTTATTTGGGTGTAAAATAAGGACAAAAACAGAAAACCAAAATATTTCAAATGACTTTTGTTGTTTTTTTTCCCGGTATTTGGGTGCAAAATAAGGACAAAAACAGAAAACCAAAATATTTCAAATAACTTTTTTATTCTTTTTTCCCGTTATTTGGGTGCAAAATAAGGACAAAAACAGAAAACCAAAATATTTCAAATAATTTTTTTTTATTTTTTCCCGTTATTTGGGTGCAAAATAAGGACAAAAACAGAAAACCAAAATATTTCAAATAACTTTTTTTTTCTTTTTTCCCGTTATTTGGGTGCAAAATAAGGACAAAAACAGAAAACCAAAATATTTCAAATAACTTTTTTTTTCTTTTTTCCCGTTATTTGGGTGCAAAATAAGGACAAAAACAGAAAACCAAAATATTTCAAATTACATTTTTTTCTTTTTTCCCGTTATTTGGGTGCAAAATAAGGACAAAAACAGAAAACCAAAATATTTCAAATAACTTTTTTTTTCCCCCGTTATTTGGATGCAAAATAAGGACAAAAACAGAAAACCAAAATATTTCAAATAACTTTTTTTTTCTTTTTTCCCGTTATTTGGGTGTAAAATAAGGACAAAAACAGAAAACCAAAATATTTCAAATGACTTTTGTTGTTTTTTTTCCCGGTATTTGGGTGCAAAATAAGGACAAAAACAGAAAACCAAAATATTTCAAATAACTTTTTTATTCTTTTTTCCCGTTATTTGGGTGCAAAATAAGGACAAAAACAGAAAACCAAAATATTTCAAATAACTTTTTTATTCTTTTTTCCCGTTATTTGGGTGCAAAATAAGGACAAAAACAGAAAACCAAAATATTTCAAATAATTTTTTTTTATTTTTTCCCGTTATTTGGGTGCAAAATAAGGACAAAAACAGAAAACCAAAATATTTCAAATAACTTCTTTTTCTCTTTTTTCCCCTTATTTGGGTGCCAAATAAGGACAAAAACAGAAAACCGAAATATTTCAAATTATTTTTTTTATTTTTTCCCGTTATTTGGGTGCAAAATAAGGACAAAAACAGAAAACCAAAATATTTCAAATAATTTTTTTTTATTTTTTCCCGTTATTTGGGTGCAAAATAAGGACAAAAAGAGAAAAACAAAATATTTCAAATGACTTTTGTTTTCTTTTTTCCCGTTATTTGGGTGCAAAATAAAGACAAAAACAGAAAACCAAAATATTTCAAATAACTTTTTTTTTCTTTTTTCCCGTTATTTGGGTGCAAAATAAGGACAAAAACAGAAAACCAAAATATTTCAAATAACTTTTTTTTTCTTTTTTCCCGTTATTTGGGTGCAAAATAAGGACAAAAACAGAAAACCAAAATATTTCAAATTACATTTTTTTCTTTTTTCCCGTTATTTGGGTGCAAAATAAGGACAAAAACAGAAAACCGAAATATTTCAAATAACTTTTTTTTTCCCCCGTTATTTGGGTGCAAAATAAGGACAAAAACAGAAAACCAAAATATTTCAAATAACTTTTTTTTTCTTTTTTCCCTTTATTGGGGTGCAAAATAAGGACAAAAACAGAAAACCAAAATATTTCAAATAAATTTTTATTTATTTTTTCCCGTTATTTGGGTGCAAAATAAGGACAAAAACACAAAAACAAAATATTTCAAATGACTTTTGTTTTCTTTTTTCCCGTTATTTGGGTGCAAAATATGGACAAAAACAGAAAACCAAAATATTTCAAATAACTTTTTTATTCTTTTTCCCCGTTAGTTGGGTGCAAAATAAGGACAAACACAGAAAACCAAATTATTTCAAATAACTTTTTTTTTCTTTTTTCCCGTTATTTGGGTGCAAAATAAGGACAAAAACAGAAAACCAAAATATTTCAAATAACTTTTTTTTTCTTTTTTCCCGTTATTTGGGTGCAAAATAAGGACAAAAACAGAAAACCGAAATATTTCAAATAATTTTTTTTTTTTTTCCCGTTATTGGGGTGCAAAATAAGGACAAAAACAGAAAACCAAAATATTTCAAATAACTTTTTTATTCTTTTTTCCCGTTATTTGGGTGCAAAATAAGGACAAAAACAGAAAACCAAAATATTTCAAATGACTTTTGTTGTTTTTTTTCCCGTTATTTGGGTGCAAAATAAGGACAAAAACAGAAAACCAAAATATTTCAAATAACTTTTTTATTCTTTTTTCCCGTTATTTGGGTGCAAAATAAGGACAAAAACAGAAAACCAAAATATTTCAAATAACTTTTTTATTCTTTTTTCCCGTTATTTGGGTGCAAAATAAGGACAAAAACAGAAAACCTTAATATTTCAAATAACTTTTTTTTTCTTTTTTCCCGTTATTTGGCTGCAAAATAAGGACAAAAACAGAAAACCAAAATATTTCAAATTACCTTTTTTTCTTTTTTCCCGTTATTTGGGTGCAAAATAAGGACAAAAACAGAAAACCGAAATATTTCAAATAACTTTTTTTTTCTTTTTTCCCGTTATTGGGGTGCAAAATAAGGACAAAAATAGAAAACCGAAATATTTCAAATAACTTCTTTTTCTCTTTTTTCCCCTTATTTGGGTGCAAAATAAGGACAAAAACAGAAAACCGAAATATTTCAAATAACTTTTTTTTATTTTTTCCCGTTATTTGGGTGCAAAATAAGGACAAAAACAGAAAACCAAAATATTTCAAATAACTTTTTTTTTATTTTTTCCCGTTATTTGGGTTCAAAATAAGGACAAAAAGGGAAAAACAAAATATTTCAAATGACTTTTGTTTTCTTTTTTCCCGTTATTTGGGTGCAAAATAAAGACAAAAACAGAAAACCAAAATATTTCAAATAACTTTTTTTTTAAGGACAAAATAAGGACAAAAACAGAAAACCAAAATATTTCAAATAACTTTTTTTTTCTTTTTTCCCGTTATTTGGGTGCAAAATAAGGACAAAAACAGAAAACCGAAATATTTCAAATAACTTTTTTTTATTTTTTCCCGTTATTTGGGTGCAAAATAAGGACAAAAACAGAAAACCAAAATATTTCAAATAACTTTTTTTTTATTTTTTCCCGTTATTTGGGTTCAAAATAAGGACAAAAAGGGAAAAACAAAATATTTCAAATGACTTTTGTTTTCTTTTTTCCCGTTATTTGGGTGCAAAATAAAGACAAAAACAGAAAACCAAAATATTTCAAATAACTTTTTTTTTAAGGACAAAATAAGGACAAAAACAGAAAACCAAATTATTTCAAATAACTTTTTTTTTCTTTTTTCCCGTTATTTGGGTGCAAAATAAGGACAAAAACAGAAAACCAAAATATTTCAAATAACTTTTTTTTTCTTTTTTCCCGTTATTTGGGTGCAAAATAAGGACAAAAACAGAAAACCGAAATATTTCAAATAATTTTTTTTTTCTTTTTTCCCGTTATTGGGGTGCAAAATAAGGACAAAAACAGAAAACCAAAATATTTCAAATAACTTTTTTATTCTTTTTTCCCGTTATTTGGGTGTAAAATAAGGACAAAAACAGAAAACCAAAATATTTCAAATGACTTTTGTTGTTTTTTTTCCCGGTATTTGGGTGCAAAATAAGGACAAAAACAGAAAACCAAAATATTTCAAATAACTTTTTTATTCTTTTTTCCCGTTATTTGGGTGCAAAATAAGGACAAAAACAGAAAACCAAAATATTTCAAATAACTTTTTTATTCTTTTTTCCCGTTATTTGGGTGCAAAATAAGGACAAAAAGAGAAAAACAAAATATTTCAAATGACTTTTGTTTTCTTTTTTTCCCGTTATTTGGGTGCAAAATAAAGACAAAAACAGAAAACCAAAATATTTCAAATAACTTTTTTTTTCTTTTTTCCCGTTATTTGGGTGCAAAATAAGGACAAAAACAGAAAACCAAAATATTTCAAATAACTTTTTTTTTCTTTTTTCCCGTTATTTGGGTGCAAAATAAGGACAAAAACAGAAAACCAAAATATTTCAAATTACATTTTTTTCTTTTTTCCCGTTATTTGGGTGCAAAATAAGGACAAAAACAGAAAACCGAAATATTTCAAATAACTTTTTTTTTCCCCCGTTATTTGGGTGCAAAATAAGGACAAAAACAGAAAACCAAAATATTTCAAATAACTTTTTTTTTCTTTTTTCCCTTTATTGGGGTGCAAAATAAGGACAAAAACAGAAAACCAAAATATTTCAAATAAATTTTTATTTATTTTTTCCCGTTATTTGGGTGCAAAATAAGGACAAAAACACAAAAACAAAATATTTCAAATGACTTTTGTTTTCTTTTTTCCCGTTATTTGGGTGCAAAATATGGACAAAAACAGAAAACCAAAATATTTCAAATAACTTTTTTATTCTTTTTTCCCGTTATTTGGGTGCAAAATAAGGACAAAAACAGAAAACCAAAATATTTCAAATAACTTTTTTTTTCTTTTTTCCCGTTATTTGGGTGCAAAATAAGGACAAAAACAGAAAACCGAAATATTTCAAATAATTTTTTTTTTTTTTCCCGTTATTGGGGTGCAAAATAAGGACAAAAACAGAAAACCAAAATATTTCAAATAACTTTTTTATTCTTTTTTCCCGTTATTTGGGTGCAAAATAAGGACAAAAACAGAAAACCAAAATATTTCAAATGACTTTTGTTGTTTTTTTTCCCGTTATTTGGGTGCAAAATAAGGACAAAAACAGAAAACCAAAATATTTCAAATAACTTTTTTATTCTTTTTTCCCGTTATTTGGGTGCAAAATAAGGACAAAAACAGAAAACCAAAATATTTCAAATAACTTTTTTATTCTTTTTTCCCGTTATTTGGGTGCAAAATAAGGACAAAAACAGAAAACCTTAATATTTCAAATAACTTTTTTTTTCTTTTTTCCCGTTATTTGGCTGCAAAATAAGGACAAAAACAGAAAACCAAAATATTTCAAATTACCTTTTTTTCTTTTTTCCCGTTATTTGGGTGCAAAATAAGGACAAAAACAGAAAACCGAAATATTTCAAATAACTTTTTTTTTCTTTTTTCCCGTTATTGGGGTGCAAAATAAGGACAAAAATAGAAAACCGAAATATTTCAAATAACTTCTTTTTCTCTTTTTTCCCCTTATTTGGGTGCAAAATAAGGACAAAAACAGAAAACCGAAATATTTCAAATAACTTTTTTTTATTTTTTCCCGTTATTTGGGTGCAAAATAAGGACAAAAACAGAAAACCAAAATATTTCAAATAACTTTTTTTTTATTTTTTCCCGTTATTTGGGTTCAAAATAAGGACAAAAAGGGAAAAACAAAATATTTCAAATGACTTTTGTTTTCTTTTTTCCCGTTATTTGGGTGCAAAATAAAGACAAAAACAGAAAACCAAAATATTTCAAATAACTTTTTTTTTAAGGACAAAATAAGGACAAAAACAGAAAACCAAAATATTTCAAATAACTTTTTTTTTCTTTTTTCCCGTTATTTGGGTGCAAAATAAGGACAAAAACAGAAAACCAAAATATTTCAAATTACATTTTTTTCTTTTTTCCCTTTATTGGGGTGCAAAATAAGGACAAAAACAGAAAACCAAAATATTTCAAATAAATTTTTATTTATTTTTTCCCGTTATTTGGGTGCAAAATAAGGACAAAAACACAAAAACAAAATATTTCAAATGACTTTTGTTTTCTTTTTTCCCGTTATTTGGGTGCAAAATATGGACAAAAACAGAAAACCAAAATATTTCAAATAACTTTTTTATTCTTTTTTCCCGTTAGTTGGGTGCAAAATAAGGACAAAAACAGAAAACCAAATTATTTCAAATAACTTTTTTTTTCTTTTTTCCCGTTATTTGGGTGCAAAATAAGGACAAAAACAGAAAACCAAAATATTTCAAATAACTTTTTTTTTCTTTTTTCCCGTTATTTGGGTGCAAAATAAGGACAAAAACAGAAAACCGAAATATTTCAAATAATTTTTTTTTTCTTTTTTCCCGTTATTGGGGTGCAAAATAAGGACAAAAACAGAAAACCAAAATATTTCAAATAACTTTTTTATTCTTTTTTCCCGTTATTTGGGTGTAAAATAAGGACAAAAACAGAAAACCAAAATATTTCAAATGACTTTTGTTGTTTTTTTTCCCGTTATTTGGGTGCAAAATAAGGACAAAAACAGAAAACCAAAATATTTCAAATAACTTTTTTATTCTTTTTTCCCGTTATTTGGGTGCAAAATAAGGACAAAAACAGAAAACCAAAATATTTAAAATAACTTTTTTATTCTTTTTTCCCGTTATTTGGGTGCAAAATAAGGACAAAAATAGAAAACCTTAATATTTCAAATAACTTTTTTTTTCTTTTTTCCCGTTATTTGGCTGCAAAATAAGGACAAAAACAGAAAACCAAAATATTTCAAATTACCTTTTTTTCTTTTTTCCCGTTATTTGGGTGCAAAATAAGGACAAAAACAGAAAACCGAAATATTTCAAATAACTTTTTTTTTCTTTTTTTCCGTTATTGGGGTGCAAAATAAGGACAAAAAAAGAAAACCAAAATATTTCAAATAACTTTTTTTTTCTTTTTTCCCGTTATTGGGGTGCAAAATAAGGACAAAAATAGAAAACCGAAATATTTCAAATAACTTCTTTTTCTCTTTTTTCCCCTTATTTGGGTGCAAAATAAGGACAAAAACCGAAAACCGAAATATTTCAAATAACTTTTTTTTATTTTTTCCCGTTATTTGGGTGCAAAATAAGGACAAAAACAGAAAACCAAAATATTTCAAATAACTTTTTTTTTATTTTTTCCCGTTATTTGGGTTCAAAATAAGGACAAAAAGAGAAAAACAAAATATTTCAAATGACTTTTGTTTTCTTGTTTCCCGTTATTTGGGTGCAAAATAAGGACAAAAACAGAAAACCAAAATATTTCAAATAACTTTTTTTTTCTTTTTTCCCGTTATTTGGGTGCAAAATAAGGACAAAAACAGAAAACCAAAATATTTCAAATAATTTTTTTTTTCTATTTTCCCGTTATTTGGGTGCAAAATAAGGACAAAAACAGAACACCAAAATATTTCAAATAACTTTTTTTTTCTTTTTTCCCGTTATTTGGGTGCAAAATAAGGACAAAAACAGAAAACCAAAATATTTCAAATTACCTTTTTTTCTTTTTTTACAGTTATTTGGGTGCAAAATAAGGACAAAAACAGAAAACCGAAATATTTCAAATAACTTTTTTTTTCTTTTTCCCCGTTATTTGGGTGCAAAATAAGAACAAAAACAGAAAACCAAAATATTTCAAATAACTTTTTTTTTCTTTTTTCCCGTTATTTGGGTGCAAAATAAGGACAAAAACAGAAAACCGAAATATTTCAAATAACTTCTTTTTCTCTTTTTTCCCCTTATTTTGGTGCAAAATAAGGACAAAAACAGAAAACCGAAATATTTCAAATAACTTTTTTTTTATTTTTTTCCGTTATTTGGTTGCAAAATAAGGACAAAAACAGAAAACCAAAATATTTCAAATAACTTTTTTTTTATTTTTTCCCGTTATTTGGGTGCAAAATAAGGACAAAAACAGAAAACCAAAATATTTCAAATACATTTTTATTTATTTTTTCCCGTTATTTGGGTGCAAAATAAGGACAAAAGCAGAAAAACAAAATATTTCAAATGACTTTTGTTTTCTTTTTTCCCGTTATTTGGGTGCAAAATAAGGACAAAAACAGAAAACCAAAATATTTCAAATAAGTTTTGTTTTCTTTTTCCCGTTATTTGGGTGCAAAATAAGGACAAATAACTTTTTTTCTTTTTTCCCGTTATTTGGGTGCAAAATAAGGACAAAAACAGAAAACCAAAATATTTCAAATTACCTTTTTTTCTTTTTTCCCGTTATTTGGTTGCAAAATAAGGACAAAAACAGAAAACCGGAATATTTCAAATAACTTTTTTTTTTCCCCCGTTATTTGGGTGCAAAATAAGGACAAAAACAGAAAACCAAAATATTTCAAATAACGTTTTTTTTCTTTTTTCCAGTTATTGGGGTGCAAAATAAGGACAAAAACAGAAAACCAAAATATTTCAAATAACTTTTTTTTTCTTTTTTCCCGTTATTGGGGTGCAAAATAAGGACAAAAACAGAAAACCGAAATATTTCAAATAACTTCTTTTTCTCTTTTTTCCCCTTATTTGGGTGCAAAATAAGGACAAAAACAGAAAACCGAAATATTTCAAATAACTTTTTTTTCATTTTTTCCCGTTATTTGGGTGCAAAATAAGGACAAAAACAGAAAACCAAAATATTTCAAATAACGTTTTTTTTCTTTTTTCCAGTTATTGGGGTGCAAAATAAGGACAAAAACAGAAAACCAAAAGATTTCAAATAACTTTTTTTTTTCCCCCGTTATTTGGGTGCAAAATAAGGACAAAAACAGAAAACCAAAATATTTCAAATAACGTTTTTTTTCTTTTTTCCAGTTATTGGGGTGCAAAATAAGGACAAAAACAGAAAACCAAAATATTTCAAATAACTTTTTTTTTCTTTTTTCCCGTTATTGGGGTGCAAAATAAGGACAAAAACAGAAAACCGAAATATTTCAAATAACTTCTTTTTCTCTTTTTCCCCTTATTTGGGTGCAAAATAAGGACACAAACAGAAAACCGAAATATTTCAAATAACTTTTTTTTTATTTTTTCCCGTTATTTGGGTGCAAAATAAGGACAAAAACAGAAAACCAAAATATTTCAAATAACTTTTTTTTTATTTTTTCCCGTTATTTGGGTGCAAAATAAGGACAAAAACAGAAAACCGAAATATTTCAAATAACTTTTTTTTTTCCCCGTTATTTGGGTGCAAAATAAGGACAAAAACAGAAAACCAAAATATTTCAAATAACGTTTTTTTTCTTTTTTCCAGTTATTGGGGTGCAAAATAAGGACAAAAACAGAAAACCAAAATATTTCAAATAACTTTTTTTTTCTTTTTTCCCGTTATTGGGGTGAAAAATAAGGACAAAAACAGAAAACCGAAATATTTCAAATAACTTCTTTTTCTTTTTTTTCCCCTTATTTGGGTGCAAAATAAGGACAAAAACAGAAAACCGAAATATTTCAAATAACTTTTTTTTTATTTTTTTCCGTTATTTGGTTGCAAAATAAGGACAACAACAGAAAACCAAAATATTTCAAATAAATTTTTTTTTATTTTTTCCCGTTATTTGGGTGCAAAATAAGGACAAAAACAGAAAACCAAAATATTTCAAATAAATTTTTATTTATTTTTTCCCGTTATTTGGGTGCAAAATAAGGACAAAAGCAGAAAAACCAAAATATTTCAAATAAATTTTTATTTATTTTTTCCCGTTATTTGGGTGCAAAATCAGGACAAAAGCAGAAAACCAAAATATTTCAAATAACTTTTGTTTTCTTTTTTCCCGTTATTTGGGTGCAAAATAAGGACAAAAACAGAAAACCAAAATATTTCAAATAACTTTTGTTTTCTTTTTTCCCGTTATTTGGGTGCAAAATAAGGACAAATAACTTTTTTTCTTTTTTCCCGTTATTTGGGTGCAAAATAAGGACAAAAACAGAAAACCAAAATATTTCAAATAACTTTTGTTTTCTTTTTTCCCGTTATTTGGGTGCAAAATAAGGACAAATAACTTTTTTTCTTTTTTCCCGTTATTTGGGTGCAAAATAAGGACAAAAACAGAAAACCAAAATATTTTAAATTACCTTTTTTTCTTTTTTCCCGTTATTTGGGTGCAAAATAAGGACAAAAACAGAAAACCGAAATATTTCAAATAACTTTTTTTTTTCCCCGTTATTTGGGTGCAAAATAAGGACAAAAACAGAAAACCGAAATATTTCAAATAACTTTTTTTTTTTGCCCCGTTATTTGGGTGCAAAATAAGGACAAAAACAGAAAACCGAAATATTTCAAATAACTTTTTTTTTCTTTTTTCCCGTTATCGGGGTGCAAAATAAGGACAAAAACAGAAAACCAAAATATTTCAAATAAATTTTTATTTATTTTTTCCGGTATTTGGGTGCAAGCAAAATAAGGACAAAAACACAAAAACAGAATATTTCAAATGACTTTTGTTTTCTTTTTTCCCGTTAGTTGGGTGCAAAATAAGGACAAAAACAGAAAACCAAAATATTTCAAATAACTTTTTTATTCTTTTTTCCCGTTATTTGGGTGCAAAATAAGGACAAAAACAGAAAACCAAAATATTTCAAATAACTTTGTTTTTCTTTTTTCCCGTTATTTGGGTGCAAAATAAGGACAAAATCAGAAAACCAAAATATTTCAAATAACTTTTTTTTTCTTTTTTCTCGTTATTTGGGTGCAAAATAAGGACAAAAACAGAAAACCGAAATATTTCAAATAACTTTATTTTTCTTTTTTCCCGTTATTGGGGTGCAAAATAAGGACAAAAACAGAAAACCAAAATAATTCAAATAAATTTTTATTTATTTTTTCCCGTTATTTGGGTGCAAAATAAGGACAAAAACAGAAAAACAAAATATTTCAAATGACTTTTTTTTTCTTTTTTCCCGTTATTTGGGTGGAAAATAAGGACAAAAACAGAAAACCAAAATATTTCAAATTACCTTTTTTTCTTTTTTCCCGTTATTTGGGTGCAAAATAAGGACAAAAACAGAAAACCGAAATATTTCAAATAACTTCTTTTTCTCTTTTTTCCCCTTATTTGGGTGCAAAATAAGGACAAAAACAGAAAACCAAAATATTTCAAATAACTTTTTTTTTCTTTTTTCCCGTTATTTGGGTGGAAAATAAGGACAAAAACAGAAAACCAAAATATTTCAAATAACTTTTTTATTCTTTTTTCCCGTTATTTGGGTGCAAAAGAAGGACAAAAACAGAAAACCAAAATATTTCAAATAACTTTTTTTTTTCTTTTTTCCCGTTATTTGGGTGGAAAATAAGGACAAAAACAGAAAACCAAAATATTTCAAATTACATTTTTTTCTTTTTTCCCGTTATTTGGGTGCAAAATAAGGACAAAAACAGAAAACCGAAATATTTCAAATAACTTCTTTTTCTCTTTTTTCCCCTTATTTGGGTGCAAAATAAGGACAAAAACAGAAAACCAAAATATTTCAAATAAATTTTTTTTTCTTTTTTCCCGTTATTGGGGTGCAAAATAAGGACAAAAACAGAAAACCAAAATATTTCAAATAACTTTTTTTTTCTTTTTTCCCGTTATTGGGGTGCAAAATAAGGACAAAAACAGAAAACCGAAATATTTCAAATGATTTCTTTTTCTCTTTTTTCCCCTTATTTGGGTGCAAAATAAGGACAAAAACAGAAAACCGAAATATTTCAAATAATTTTTTTTTATTTTTTCCCGTTATTTGGGTGCAAAATAAGGACAAAAACAGAAAACCAAAATATTTCAAATAACTTTTTTTTTATTTTTTACCGTTATTTGGGTACAAAATAAGGACAAAAGCAGAAAAACAAAATATTTCAAATGACTTTTGTTTTCTTTTTTCCCGTTATTTGGGTGCAAAATAAGGACAAAAACAGAAAACCGAAATATTTCAAATAACTTCTTTTTCTCTTTTTTCCACTTATTTTGGTGCAAAATAAGGACAAAAACAGAAAACCGAAATATTTCAAATAACTTTTTTTTTATTTTTTCCCGTTATTTGGTTACAAAATAAGGACAAAAACAGAAAACCAAAATATTTCAAATAACTTTTTTTTTATTTTTTCCCGTTATTTGGGTGCAAAATAAGGACAAAAACAGAAAACCAAAATATTTCAAATAAATTTTTATTTATTTTTTCCCGTTATTTGGGTGCAAAATAAGGACAAAAGCAGAAAAACAAAATATTTCAAATGAGTTTTGTTTTCTTTTTTCCCGTTATTTGGGTGCAAAATAAGGACAAAAACAGAAAACCAAAATATTTCAAATAACTTTTGTTTTCTTTTTTCCCGTTATTTGGGTGCAAAATAAGGACAAATAACTTTTTTTCTTTTTTCCCGTTATTTGGGTGCAAAATAAGGACAAAAACAGAAAACCAAAATATTTCAAATTACCTTTTTTTCTTTTTTCCCGTTATTTGGGTGCAAAATAAGGACAAAAACAGAAAACCGAAATATTTCAAATAACTTTTTTTTTTCCCCGTTATTTGGGTGCAAAATAAGGACAAAAACAGAAAACCAAAATATTTCAAATAACGTTTTTTTTCTTTTTTCCAGTTATTGGGGTGCAAAATAAGGACAAAAACAGAAAACCAAAATATTTCAAATAACTTTTATTTTCTTTTTTCCCGTTATTGGGGTGCAAAATAAGGACAAAAACAGAAAACCGAAATATTTCAAATAACTTTTTTTTTTATTTTTTCCCGGTATTTGGGTGCAAAATAAGGACAAAAACAGAAAAACAAAATATTTCAATTAAATTTTTATTTATTTTTTCCCGTTATTTGGGTGCAAACTAAGGACAAAAACAGAAAAACAAAATATTTCAAATGACTTTTGTTTTCTTTTTTCCCGTTATTTGGGTGCAAAAGGACAAAAACAGAAAACCAAAATATTTCAATTAACTTTTTTTCTTTTTTCCCGTTATTTGGGTGCAAAATAAGGACAAAAACAGAAAACCAAAATATTTCAAATAACTTTTTTTTTATTTTTTCCCGTTATTTGGGTGCAAAATAAGGACAAAAACAGAAAAACAAAATATTTCAGATGACTTTTGTTGTTTTTTTTCCCGTTATTTGGGTGCAAAATAAGGACAAAAACAGAAAACCAAAATATTTCAAATGACTTTTGTTGTTTTTTTTCCCGTTATGTGGGTGCAAAATAAGGACAAAAACAGAAAACTAAAATATTTCAAATAACTTTTTTATTCTTTTTTACCGTTATTTGGGTGCAAAATAAGGACAAAAACAGAAAACCAAAATATTTCAAATAACTTTTTTATTCGTTTTTCCCGTTATTTTGGTGCAAAATAAGGACAAAAACAGAAAACCAAAATATTTCAAATGACTTTTGTTGTTTTTTTTCCCGTTATGTGGGTGCAAAATAAGGACAAAAACAGAAAACCAAAATATTTCAAATAACTTTTTTATTCTTTTTTCCCGTTATTTTGGTGCAAAATAAGGACAAAAACAGAAAACCTTAATATTTCAAATAACTTTTTTTTCTTTTTTCCCGTTATTTGGCTGCAAAATAAGGACAAAAACAGAAAACCAAAATATTTCAAATTACCTTTTTTTCTTTTTTCCCGTTATTTGGGTGCAAAATAAGGACAAAAACAGAAAACCGAAATATTTCAAATAACTTTTTTTTTCGTTTTTCCCGTTATTGGGGTGCAAAATAAGGACAAAAAAAGAAAACCAAAATATTTCAAATAACTTTTTTTTTCTTTTTTCCCGTTATTGGGGTGCAAAATAAGGACAAAAACAGAAAACCGAAATATTTCAAATAACTTCTTTTTCTCTTTTTTCCCCTTATTTGGGTGCAAAATAAGGACAAAAACAGAAAACCGAAATATTTCAAATAACTTTTTTTATTTTTTCCCGTTATTTGGGTGCAAAATAAGGACAAAAACAGAAAACCAAAATATTTCAAATAACTTTTTTTTTATTTTTTCCCGTTATTTGGGTTCAAAATAAGGACAAAAAGAGAAAAACAAAATATTTCAAATGACTTTTGTTTTCTTGTTTCCCGTTATTTGGGTGCAAAATAAGGACAAAAACAGAAAACCAAAATATTTCAAATAACTTTTTTTTTCTTTTTTCCCGTTATTTGGGTGCAAAATAAGGACAAAAACAGAAAAGCAAAATATTTCAAATAATTTTTTTTTTCTATTTTCCCGTTATTTGGGTGCAAAATAAGGACAAAAACAGAACACCAAAATATTTCAAATAACTTTTTTTTTTCTTTTTTCCCGTTATTTGGGTGTAAAATAAGGACAAAAACAGAAAACCAAAATATTTCAAATTACCTTTTTTTCTTTTTTTACAGTTATTTGGGTGCAAAATAAGGACAAAAACAGAAAACCGAAATATTTCAAATAACTTTTTTTTTCTTTTTCCCCGTTATTTGGGTGCAAAATAAGAACAAAAACAGAAAACCAAAATATTTCAAATAACTTTTTTTTTCTTTTTTCCCGTTATTTGGGTGCAAAATAAGGACAAAAACAGAAAACCGAAATATTTTAAATAACTTCTTTTTCTCTTTTTTCCACTTAATTTGGGCAAAATAAGGACAAAAACAGAAAACCGAAATATTTCAAATAACTTTTTTTTTATTTTTTTCCGTTATTTGGTTGCAAAATAAGGACAAAAACAGAAAACCAAAATATTTCAAATAACTTTTTTTTTATTTTTTCCCGTTATTTGGGTGCAAAATAAGGACAAAAACAGAAAACCAAAATATTTCAAATAAATTTTTATTTATTTTTTCCCGTTATTGGGGTGCAAAATAAGGACAAAAGCAGAAAAACAAAATATTTCAAATGACTTTTGTTTTCTTTTTTCCCGTTATTTGGGTGCAAAATAAGGACAAAAACAGAAAACCAAAATATTTCAAATAACTTTTGTTTTCTTTTTTCCCGTTATTTGGGTGCAAAATAAGGACAAATAACTTTTTTTCTTTTTTCCCGTTATTTGGGTGCAAAATAAGGACAAAAACAGAAAACCAAAATATTTCAAATTACCTTTTTTTCTTTTTTCCCGTTATTTGGGTGCAAAATAAGGACAAAAAGAGAAAACCGAAATATTTCAAATAACTTTTTTTTTTCCCCGTTATTTGGGTGCAAAATAAGGACAAAAACAGAAAACCAAAATATTTCAAATAACGTTTTTTTTCTTTTTTCCAGTTATTGGGGTGCAAAAATAAAGACAAAAACAGAAAACCAAAATATTTCAAATAACTTTTTTTTTCTTTTTTCCCGTTATTGGGGTGCAAAATAAGGACAAAAACAGTAAACCGAAATATTTCAAATAACTTCTTTTTCTCTTTTTTCCCCTTATTTGGGTGCAAAATAAGGACAAAAAAAGAAAACCGAAATATTTCAAATAACTTTTTTTTTATTTTTTCCCGTTATTTGGGTGCAAAATAAGGACAAAAACAGAAAACCAAAATATTTCAAATAACGTTTTTTTTTCTTTTTTCCAGTTATTGGGGTGCAAAATAAGGACAAAAACAGAAAACCAAAATATTTCAAATAACTTTTTTTTTCCCCCGTTATTTGGGTGCAAAATAAGGACAAAAACAGAAAACCAAAATATTTCAAATAACGTTTTTTTTCTTTTTTCCAGTTATTGGGGTGCAAAATAAGGACAAAAACAGAAAACCAAAATATTTCAAATAACTTTTTTTTTCTTTTTTCCCGTTATTGGGGTGCAAAATAAGGACAAAAACAGAAAACCGAAATATTTCAAATAACTTCTTTTTCTCTTTTTTCCCCTTATTTGGGTGCAAAATAAGGACAAAAACAGAAAACCGAAATATTTCAAATAATTTTTTTTTTATTTTTTCCCGTTATTTGGGTGCAAAATAAGGACAAAAACAGAAAACCAATATATTTCAAATAACTTTTTTTTTATTTTTTCCCGTTATTTGGGTGCAAAATAAGGACAAAAACAGAAAACCGAAATATTTCAAATAACTTTTTTTTTTCCCCGTTATTTGGGTGCAAAATAAGGACAAAAACAGAAAACCAAAATATTTCAAATAACGTTTTTTTTCTTTTTTCCAGTTATTGGGGTGCAAAATAAGGACAAAAACAGAAAACCAAAATATTTCAAATAACTTTTTTTTTCTTTTTTCCCGTTATTGGGGAGCAAAATAAGGACAAAAACAGAAAACCGAAATATTTCAAATAACTTCTTTTTCTCTTTTTTCCCCTTATTTGGGTGCAAAATAAGGACAAAAACAGAAAACCGAAATATTTCAAATAACTTTTTTTTTATTTTTTCCCGTTATTTGGGTGCAAAATAAGGACAAAAACAGAAAACCGAAATATTTCAAATAACTTCTTTTTCTCTTTTTTCCACTTATTTTGGTGCAAAATAAGGACAAAAACAGAAAACCGAAATATTTCAAATAATTTTTTTTTATTTTTTTCCGTTATTTGGTTGCAAAATAAGGACAAAAACAGAAAACCAAAATATTTCAAATAAATTTTTATTTATTTTTTCCCGTCATTTGGGTGCAAAATAAGGACAAAAGCAGAAAAACAAAATATTTCAAATGACTTTTGTTTTCTTTTTTCCCGTTATTTGGGTGCAAAATAAGGACAAAAACAGAAAACCAAAATATTTCAAATAACTTTTGTTTTCTTTTTTCCCGTTATTTGGGTGCAAAATAAGGACAAATAACTTTTTTTCTTTTTTCCCGTTATTTGGGTGCAAAATAAGGACAAAAACAGAAAACCAAAATATTTCAAATTACCTTTTTTTCTTTTTTCCCGTTATTTGTGTGCAAAATAAGGACAAAAACAGAAAACCGAAATATTTCAAATAACTTTTTTTTTCCCCCGTTATTTGGGTGCAAAATAAGGACAAAAACAGAAAACCAAAATATTTCAAATTACATTTTTTTCTTTTTTCCAGTTATTTGGGTGCAAAATAAGGACAAAAACAGAAAACCGAAATATTTCAAATAACTTTTTTTTTTTGCCCCGTTATTTGGGTGCAAAATAAGGACAAAAACAGAAAACCGAAATATTTCAAATAACTTTTTTTTTCTTTTTTCCCGTTATTGGGGTGCAAAATAAGGACAAAAACAGAAAACCAAAATATTTCAAATATATTTTTATTTATTTTTTCCGGTATTTGGGTGCAAGCAAAATCAGGACAAAAACACAAAAACAAAATATTTCAAATGACTTTTGTTTTCTTTTTTCCCGTTAGTTGGGTGCAAAATAAGGACAAAAACAGAAAACCAAAATATTTCAAATAACTTTTTTATTCTTTTTTCCCGTTATTTGGGTGCAAAATAAGGACAAAAACAGAAAACCAAAATATTTCAAATAACTTTTTTTTTCTTTTTTCCCGTTATTTGGGTGCAAAATAAGGACAAAAACAGAAAACCAAAATATTTCAAATAACTTTTTTTTTCTTTTTTCTCGTTATTTGGGTGCAAAATAAGGACAAAAACAGAAAACCGAAATATTTCAAATAACTTAATTTTTATTTTTTCCCGTTATTGGGGTGCAAAATAAGGACAAAAACAGAAAACCAAAATAATTCAAATAAATTTTTATTTATTTTTTCCCGTTATTTGGGTGCAAAATAAGGACAAAAACAGAAAAACAAAATATTTCAAATGACTTTTGTTGTCTCTTTTCCCGTTATTTGGGTGCAAAATAAGGACAAAAACAGAAAACCAAAATATTTCAAATAACTTTTTTTTTCTTTTTTCCCGTTATTGGGGTGCAAAATAAGGACAAAAACAGAAAACCGAAATATTTCAAATGATTTCTTTTTCTCTTTTTTCCCCTTATTTGGGTGCAAAATAAGGACAAAAACAGAAAACCGAAATATTTCAAATTATTTTTTTTTATTTTTTCCCATTATTTGGGTGCAAAATAAGGACAAAAACAGAAAACCAAAATATTTCAAATAACTTTTTTTTTATTTTTTCCCGTTATTTGGGTGCAAAATAAGGACAAAAACAGAAAAACAAAATATTTCAATTGACTTTTGTTTTCTTTTTTCCCGTTATTTGGGTGCAAAATAAGGACAAACACAGAAAACCGAAATATTTCAAATAGCTTTTTTTTTTTGCCCCGTTATTTGGGTGCAAAATAAGGACAAAAACAGAAAACCGAAATATTTCAAATAACTTTTTTTTCTTTTTTCCCGTTATTGGGGTGCAAAATAAGGACAAAAACAGAAAACCAAAATATTTCAAATAAATTTTTATTTATTTTTTCCGGTATTTGGGTGCAAGCAAAATAAGGACAAAAACACAAAAACAAAATATTTCAAATGACTTTTGTTTTCTTTTTTCCCGTTAGTTGGGTGCAAAATAAGGACAAAAACAGAAAACCAAAATATTTCAAATAACTTTTTTATTCTTTTTTCCCGTTATTTGGGTGCAAAATAAGGACAAAAACAGAAAACCAAAATATTTCAAATAACTTTTTTTTTTCTTTTTTCCCGTTATTTGGGTGCAAAATAAGGACAAAAACAGAAAACCAAAATTTTTCAAATAACTTTTTTTTTCTTTTTTCTCGTTATTTGGGTGCAAAATAAGGACAAAAACAGAAAACCGAAATATTTCAAATAACTTTATTTTTCTTTTTTCCCGTTATTGGGGTGCAAAATAAGGACAAAAACAGAAAACCAAAATAATTCAAATAAATTTTTATTTATTTTTTCCCGTTATTTGGGTGCAAAATAAGGACAAAACAGAAAAACAAAATATTTCAAATGACTTTTGTTGTCTCTTTTCCCGTTATTTGGGTGCAAAATAAGGACAAAAACAGAAAACCAAAATATTTCAAATAACTTTTTTTTTCTTTTTTCCCGTTATTGGGGTGCAAAATAAGGACAAAAACAGAAAACCGAAATATTTCAAATGATTTCTTTTTCTCTTTTTTCCCCTTATTTGGGTGCAAAATAAGGACAAAAACAGAAAACCGAAATATTTCAAATAATTTTTTTTTATTTTTTCCCGTTATTTGGGTGCAAAATAAGGACAAAAACAGAAAACCAAAATATTTCAAATAACTTTTTTTTTATTTTTTCCCGTTATTTGGGTGCAAAATAAGGACAAAAGCAGAAAAACAAAATATTTCATATGACTTTTGTTTTCTTTTTTCCCGTTATTTGGGTGCAAAATAAGGACAAAAACAGAAAACCGAAATATTTCAAATAACTTCTTTTTCTCTTTTTTCCACTTATTTTGGTGCAAAATAAGGACAAAAACAGAAAACCGAAATATTTCAAATAACTTTTTTTTTATTTTTTCCCGTTATTTGGTTACAAAATAAGGACAAAAACAGAAAACCAAAATATTTCAAATAACTTTTGTTTTCTTTTTTCCCGTTATTTGGGTGCAAAATAAGGACAAATAACTTTTTTTCTTATTTCCCGTTATTTGGGTGCAAAATAAGGACAAAAACAGAAAACCGAAATATTTCAAATAACTTTTTTTTTTCCCCGTTATTTGGGTGCAAAATAAGGACAAAAACAGAAAACCAAAATATTTCAAATAACGTTTTTTTTCTTTTTTCCAGTTATTGGGGTGCAAAATAAGGACAAAAACAGAAAACCAAAATATTTCAAATAACTTTTATTTTATTTTTTCCCGTTATTGGGGTGCAAAATAAGGACAAAAACAGAAAACCGAAATATTTCAAATAACTTCTTTTTCTCTTTTTTCCCCTTATTTGGGTGCAAAATAAGGACAAAAACAGAAAACCGAAATATTTCAAATAACTTTTTTTTTATTTTTTCCCGTTATTTGGGTGCAAAATAAGGACAAAAATAGAAAACCAAAATATTGCAAATAACTTTTATTTTCTTTTTTCCCGTTATTGGGGTGCAAAATAAGGACAAAAACAGAAAACCGAAATATTTCAAATAACTTTTATTTTCTTTTTTTCCCGTTATTGGGGTGCAAAATAAGGACAAAAACAGAAAACCGAAATATTTCAAATAACTTCTTTTTCTCTTTTTTCCCCTTAGTTGGGTGCAAAATAAGGACAAAAACAGAAAACCAAAATATTTCAAATAACTTTTTTTTTATTTTTTCCCGTTATTTGGGTGCAAAATAAGGACAAAAACAGAAAACCAAAATATTTCAGATAACTTTTTTTTTCTTTTTCCCCGTTATTTGGGTGCAAAATAAGGACAAAAACAGAAAACCAAAATATTTCAAATAACTTTTTTTTTCTTTTTTCTCGTTATTTGGGTGCAAAATAAGGACAAAAACAGAAAACCAAAATATTTCAAATTACCTTTTTTTCTTTTTTCCCGTTATTTGGGTGCAAAATAAGGACAAAAACAGAAAACCGAAATATTTCAAATAACTTTTTTTTTTCCCCGTTATTTGGGTGCAAAATAAGGACAAAAACAGAAAACCAAAATATTTCAAATAACGTTTTTTTTCTTTTTTCCAGTTATTGGGGTGCAAAATAAGGACAAAAACAGAAAACCAAAATATTTCAAATAACTTTTATTTTCTTTTTTCCCGTTATTGGGGTGCAAAATAAGGACAAAAACAGAAAACCGAAATATTTCAAATAACTTCTTTTTCTCTTTTTTCCCCTTATTTGGGTGCAAAATAAGGACAAAAACCGAAAACCGAAATATTTCAAATAACTTTTTTTTTATTTTTTCCCGTTATTTGGGTGCAAAATAAGGACAAAAACAGAAAACCAAAATATTGCAAATAACTTTTTTTTTTATTTTTTCCCGGTATTTGGGTGCAAAATAAGGACAAAAACAGAAAAACAAAATATTTCAAATAAATTTTTATTTATTTTTTCCCGTTATTTGGGAGCAAAATAAGGACAAAAACAGAAAAACAAAATATTTCAAATGACTTTTGTTTTCTTTTTTCCCGTTATTTGGGTGCAAAATAAGGACAAAAACAGAAAACCAAAATATTTCAAATAACTTTTTTTTTATTTTTTCCCGTTATTTGGGTGCAAAATAAGGACAAAAACAGAAAACCAAAATATTTCAAATAACTTTTTTTTTTCTTTTTTCCCATTATTTGGGTGCAAAATAAGGACAAAAACAGAAAACCAAAATATTTCAAATAACTTTTTTTTTCTTTTTTCTCGTTATTTGGGTGCAAAATAAGGACAAAAACAGAAAACCAAAATATTTTAAATTACATTTTTTTCTTTTTTCCCGTTATTTGGGTGCAAAATAAGGACAAAAACAGAAAACCGAAATATTTCAAATAACTTTTTTTTTTTCCCCCGTTATTGGGGTGCAAAATAAGGACAAAAACAGAAAACCGAAATATTTCAAATGATTTCTTTTTCTCTTTTTTCCCCTTATTTGGGTGCAAAATAAGGACAAAAACAGAAAACCGAAATATTTAAAATTATTTTTTTTTATTTTTTCCCATTATTTGGGTGCAAAATAAGGACAAAAACAGAAAACCAAAATATTTCAAATAACTTTTTTTTTATTTTTTCCCGTTATTTGGGTGCAAAATAAGGACAAAAGCAGAAAAACAAAATATTTCAAATGACTTTTGTTTTCTTTTTTCCCGTTATTTGGGTGCAAAATAAGGACAAAAACAGAAAACCGAAATATTTCAAATAACTTTTTTTTTTTGCCCCGTTATTTGGGTGCAAAATAAGGACAAAAACAGAAAACCGAAATATTTCAAATAACTTTTTTTTTCTTTTTTCCCGTTATTGGGGTGCAAAATAAGGACAAAAACAGAAAACCAAAATATTTCAAATAAATTTTTATTTATTTTTTCCGGTATTTGGGTGCAAGCAAAATAAGGACAAAAACACAAAAACAAAATATTTCAAATGACTTTTGTTTTCTTTTTTCCCGTTAGTTGGGTGCAAAATAAGGACAAAAACAGAAAACCAAAATATTTCAAATAACTTTTTTATTCTTTTTTCCCGTTATTTGGGTGCAAAATAAGGGCAAAAACAGAAAACCAAAATATTTCAAATAACTTTTTTTTTCTTTTTTCCCGTTATTTGGGTGCAAAATAAGGACAAAAACAGAAAACCGAAATATTTCAAATAACTTTATTTTTCTTTTTTCCCGTTATTGGGGTGCAAAATAAGGACAAAAACAGAAAACCAAAATAATTCAAATAAATTTTTATTTATTTTTTTCCCGTTATTTGGGTGCAAAATAAGGACAAAACAGAAAAACAAAATATTTCAAATGACTTTTGTTGTCTCTTTTCCCGTTATTTGGGTGCAAAATAAGGACAAAAACAGAAAACCAAAATATTTCAAATAACTTTTTTTTTCTTTTTTCCCGTTATTGGGGTGCAAAATAAGGACAAAAACAGAAAACCGAAATATTTCAAATGATTTCTTTTTCTCTTTTTTCCCCTTATTTGGGTGCAAAATAAGGACAAAAACAGAAAACCGAAATATTTCAAATAATTTTTTTTTATTTTTTCCCGTTATTTGGGTGCAAAATAAGGACAAAAACAGAAAACCAAATATTTCAAATAACTTTTTTTTTATTTTTTCCCGTTATTTGGGTGCAAAATAAGGACAAAAGCAGAAAAACAAAATATTTCAAATGACTTTTGTTTTCTTTTTTCCCGTTATTTGGGTGCAAAATAAGGACAAAAACAGAAAACCGAAATATTTCAAATAACTTCTTTTTCTATTTTTTCCACTTATTTTGGTGCAAAATAAGGACAAAAACAGAAAACCGAAATATTTCAAATAACTTTTTTTTTATTTTTTCCCGTTATTTGGTTACAAAATAAGGACAAAAACAGAAAACCAAATTATTTCAAATAACTTTTGTTTTCTTTTTTCCCGTTATTTGGGTGCAAAATAAGGACAAATAACTTTTTTTCTTTTTTCCCGTTATTTGGGTGCAAAATAAGGACAAAAACAGAAAACCAAAATATTTCAAATTACCTTTTTTTCTTTTTTCCCGTTATTTGGGTGCAAAATAAGGACAAAAACAGAAAACCGAAATATTTCAAATAACTTTTTTTTTCCCCGTTATTTGGGTGCAAAATAAGGACAAAAACAGAAAACCAAAATATTTCAAATAACGTTTTTTTTCTTTTTTCCAGTTATTGGGGTGCAAAATAAGGACAAAAACAGAAAACCAAAATATTTCAAATAACTTTTATTTTCTTTTTTCCCGTTATTGGGGTGCAAAATAAGGACAAAAACAGAAAACCGAAATATTTCAAATAACTTCTTTTTCTCTTTTTTCCCCTTATTTGGGTGCAAAATAAGGACAAAACCAGAAAACCGAAATATTTCAAATAACTTTTTTTTTTTTTTCCCCGTTATTTGGGTGCAAAATAAGGACAAAAACAGAAAACCAAAATATTGCAAATAACTTTTTTTTTTATTTTTTCCCGGTATTTGGGTGCAAAATAAGGACAAAAACAGAAAAACAAAATATTTCAAATAAATTTTTATTTATTTTTTCCCGTTATTTGGGTGCAAAATAAGGACAAAAAAAGAAAAACAAAATATTTCAAATGACTTTTGTTTTCTTTTTTCCCGTTATTTGGGTGCAAAATAAGGACAAAAACAGAAAACCAAAATATTTCAAATAACTTTTTTTTTATTTTTTCCCGTTATTTGGGTGCAAAATAAGGACAAAAACAGAAAACCAAAATATTTCAAATAACTTTTTTTTTCTTTTTTCCCGTTATTTGGGTGCAAAATAAGGACAAAAACAGAAAACCAAAATATTTCTAATAACTTTTTTTTTCTTTTTTCTCGTTATTTGGGTGCAAAATAAGGACAAAAACAGAAAACCAAAATATTTTAAATTACATTTTTTTCTTTTTTCCCGTTATTTGGGTGCAAAATAAGGACAAAAACAGAAAACCGAAATATTTCAAATAACTTTTTTTTTTTCCCCGTTATTTGGGTGCAAAATAAGGACAAAAACAGAAAACCAAAATATTTCAAATAACTTTTTTTTTCTTTTTTCCCGTTATTGGGGTGCAAAATAAGGACAAAAACAGAAAACCAAAATATTTCAAATAAATTTTTATTTATTTTTTCCGGTATTTGGGTGCAAAATAAGGACAAAAACACAAAAACAAAATATTTCAAATGACTTTTGTTTTCTTTTTTCCCGTTATTTGGGTGCAAAATAAGGACAAAAACAGAAAACCAAAATATTTCAAATAACTTTTTTATTCTTTTTTCCCGTTATTTGGGTGCAAAATAAGGACAAAAACAGAAAACCAAAATATTTCAAATAACTTTTTTTTTCTTTTTTCCCGTTATTTGGGTGCAAAATAAGGACAAAAACAGATAACCAAAATATTTCAAATAACTTTTTTTTTCTTTTTTCTCGTTATTTGGGTGTAAAATAAGGACAAAAACAGAAAACCGAAATATTTCAAATAACTTTTTTTTTCTTTTTTCCAGTTATTGGGGTGCAAAATAAGGACAAAAACAGAAAACCAAAATAATTCAAATAAATTTTTATTTATTTTTTCCCGTTATTTGGGTGCAAAATAAGAACAAAAACAGAAAAACAAAATATTTCAAATGAGTTTTGTTGTCTCTTTTCCCGTTATTTGGGTGCAAAATAAGGACAAAAACACAAAAACAAAATATTTCAAATGACTTTTGTTTTCTTTTTTCCCGTTATTTGGGTGCAAAATAAGGACAAAAACAGAAAACCAAAATATTTCAAATAACTTTTTTATTCTTTTTTCCCGTTATTTGGGTGCAAAATAAGGACAAAAACAGAAAACCAAAATATTTCAAATAACTTTTTTTTTCTTTTTTCCGTTATTTGGGTGCAAAATAAGGATAAAAACAGAAAACCAAAATATTTCAAATAACTTTTTTTTTCTTTTTTCCCGTTATTTGGGTGCAAAATAAAGACAAAAACAGAAAACCAAAATATTTCAAATTACCTTTTTTTCTTTTTTCCCGTTATTTGGGTGCAAAATAAGGACAAAAACAGAAAACCGAAATATTTCAAATAACTTTTTTTTTCCCCCGTTATTTGGGTGCAAAATAAGGACAAAAACAGAAAACCAAAATATTTCAAATAACTTTTTTTTTCTTTTTTCTCGTTATTTGGGTGTAAAATAAGGACAAAAACAGAAAACCGAAATATTTCAAATAACTTTTTTTTTATTTTTTCCAGTTATTGGGGTGCAAAATAAGGACAAAAACAGAAAACCAAAATATTTCAAATAACTTTTTTTTCTTTTTTCCCGTTATTTGGGTGCAAAATAAGGACAAAAACAGAAAACCAAAATATTTCAAATAACTTTTTTTTCTTTTTTCCCGTTATTTGGGTGCAAAATAAAGACAAAAACAGAAAACCAAAATATTTCAAATTACCTTTTTTTCTTTTTCCCGTTATTTGGGTGCAAAATAAGGACAAAAACAGAAAACCAAAATATTTCAAATAACTTTTTTTTTCTTTTTTCCCGTTATTTGGGTGCAAAATAAGGACAAAAACAGAAAACCAAAATATTTCAAATAACTTTTTTTTTCTTTTTTCTCGTTATTTGGGTGTAAAATAAGGACAAAAACAGAAAACCGAAATATTTCAAATAACTTTTTTTTCTTTTTTCCAGTTATTGGGGTGCAAAATAAGGACAAAAACAGAAAACCAAAATAATTCAAATAAATTTTTATTTATTTTTTCCAGTTATTTGGGTGCAAAATAAGGACAAAAACAGAAAACCAAAATATTTCAAATAACTTTTTTATTCTTTTTTCTCGTTATTTGGGTGCAAAATAAGGACAAAAACACAAAAACAAAATATTTCAAATGACTTTTGTTTTCTTTTTTCCCGTTATTTGGGTGCAAAATAAGGACAAAAAACAGAAAACCAAAATATTTCAAATAACTTTTTTATTCTTTTTTCCCGTTATTTGGGTGCAAAATAAGGACAAAAACAGAAAACCAAAATATTTCAAATAACTTTTTTTTTCTTTTTTCCCGTTATTTGGGTGCAAAATAAGGACAAAAACAGAAAACCAAAATATTTCAAATAACTTTTTTTTTCTTTTTTCCCGTTATTTGGGTGCAAAATAAAGACAAAAACAGAAAACCAAAATATTTCAAATTACCTTTTTTTCTTTTTTCCCGTTATTTGGGTGCAAAATAAGGACAAAAACAGAAAACCGAAATATTTCAAATAACTTTTTTTTTCCCCCGTTATTTGGGTGCAAAATAAGGACAAAAACCGAAAACCAAAATATTTCAAATAACTTTTTTTTTCTTTTTTCCCGTTATTGGGGTGCAAAATAAGGACAAAACAGTAAACCGAAATATTTCAAATAACTTCTTTTTCTCTTTTTTCCCCTTATTTGGGTGCAAAATAAGGACAAAAACAGAAAACCGAAATATTTCAAATAATTTTTTTTATTTTTTCCCGTTATTTGCGTGCAAAATAAGGACAAAAACAGAAAACCAAAATATTTCAAATAACTTTTTTTTTATTTTTTCCCGTCATTTGGGTGCAAAATAAGGACAAAAAGAGAAAAACAAAATATTTCAAATGACTTTTGTTTTCTTTTTTCCCGTTATTTGGGTGCAAAATAAGGACAAAAACAGAAAACCAAAATATTTCAAATAACTTTTTTTTTCTTTTTTCCCGTTATTTGGGTGCAAAATAAGGACAAAAACAGAAAACCAAAATATTTCAAATAACTTTTTTTTTCTTTTTTCCCGTTATTTGGGTGCAAAATAAGGACAAAAACAGAAAACCAAAATATTTCAAATTACCTTTTTTTCTTTTTTCCCTTTATTTGGGTGCAAAATAAGGACAAAAACAGAAAACCGAAATATTTCAAATAACTTTTTTTTTCCCGTTATTTGGGTGCAAAATAAGGACAAAAACAGAAAACCAAAATATTTCAAATAAGTTTTTTTTTCTTTTTTTCCGTTATTGGGGTGCAAAATAAGGACAAAAACAGAAAACCAAAATATTTCAAATAAATTTTTATTTATTTTTTCCCGTTATTTGGGTGCAAAATAAGGACAAAAACACAAAACAAAATATTTCAAATGACTTTTGTTTTCTTTTTTCCCGTTATTTGGGTGCAAAATAAGGACAAAAACAGAAAACCACAATATTTCAAATAACTTTTTTATTCTTTTTTCCCGTTATTTGGGTGCAAAATAAGGACAAAAACAGAAAACCAAAATATTTCAAATAACTTTTTTTTTCTTTTTTCCCATTATTTGGGTGCAAAATAAGGACAAAAACAGAAAACCAAAATATTTCAAATAACTTTTTTTTTTTTCCCGTTATTTGGGGGCAAAATAAGGACAAAAATAGAAAACCGAAATATTTCAAATAATTTTTTTTTCTTTTTTCCCGTTATTGGGTTGCAAAATAAGGACAAAAACAGAAAACCAAAATAATTCAAACAAATTTTTATTTATTTTTTCCCGTTATTTGGGTGCAAAATAAGGACAAAAACAGAAAAACAAAATATTTCAAATGACTTTTGTTGTTTTTTTTCCCGTTATTTGGGTGCAAAATAAGGACAAAAACAGAAAACCAAAATATTTCAAATAACTTTTTTATTCTTTTTTCCCGTTATTTGTGTGCAAAATAAGGACAAAAACAGAAAACCAAAATATTTCAAATAACTTTTTTTTTCTTTTTTCCCGTTATTTGGCTGCAAAATAAGGACAAAAACAGAAAACCAAAATATTTCAAATTACCTTTTTTTCTTTTTTCCCGTTATTTGGGTGCAAAATAAGGACAAAAACAGAAAACCGAAATATTTCAAATAACTTTTTTTTTTTCTTTTTTCCCGTTATTGGGGTGCAAAATAAGGACAAAAACAGAAAACCAAAATATTTCAAATAACTTTTGTTTTCTTTTTTCCGTTATTGGGGTGCAAAATAAGGACAAAAACAGAAAACCGAAATATTTCAAATAACTTCTTTTCCTCTTTTTTCCCCTTATTTGGGTGCAAAATAAGGACAAAAACAGAAAACCGAAATATTTCAAATAACTTTTTTTTATTTTTTCCCGTTATTTGGGTGCAAAATAAGGACAAAAACAGAAAACCAAAATATTTCAAATAACTTTTTTTAATTTTTTCCCGTTATTTGGGTGCAAAATAATGACAAAAAGAGAAAAACAAAATATTTCAAATGACTTTTGTTTTCTTTTTTCCCGTTATTTGGGTGCAACATAAGGACAAAAACAGAAAAGCAAAATATTTCAAATAACTTTTTTTTCTTTTTTCCCGTTATTTGGGTGCAAAATAAGGACAAAAACAGAAAACCAAAATATTTCAAATAACTTTTTTTTTCTATTTTCCCGTTATTTGGGTGCAAAATAAGGACAAAAACAGAAAACCAAAATATTTCAAATAACTTTTTTTTTCTTTTTTCCCGTTATTTGGGTGCAAAATAAGGACAAAAACAGAAAACCAAAATATTTCAAATTACCTTTTTTTCTTTTTTCCTGTTATTTGGGTGCAAAATAAGGACAAAAACAGCAAACCAAAATATTTCAAATAACTTTTTTTTTCTTTTTTCCCGTTATTGGGGTGCAAAATAAGGACAAAAACAGAAAACCAAAATAATTCAAATAAATTTTTATTTATTTTTTCCCGTTATTTGGGTGCAAAATAAGGACAAAAACAGAAAAACAAAATATTTCAAATGACTTTTGTTGTCTTTTTTCCCGTTATTTGGGTGCAAAATAAGGACAAAAACAGAAAACCAAAATATTTCAAATAACTTTTTTATTCTTTTTTCCCGTTATTTGGGTGCAAAATAAGGACAAAAACAGAAAACCAAAATATTACAAATAACTTTTTTATTCTTTTTTCCCGTTATTTGGGTGCAAAATAAGGACAAAAACAGAAAACCAAAATATTTCAAATAACTTCTTTTTTCTTTTTTCCCGTTATTTGGGTGCAAAATAAGGACAAAAACAGAAAACCAAAATATTTCAAATTACCTTTTTTTCTTTTTTCCCGTTATTTGGGTGCAAAATAAGGACAAAAACAGAAAACCAAAATATTTCAAATAACTTTTTTTTTCTTTTTTCCCGTTATTTGGGTGCAAAATAAGGACAAAAACAGAAAACCGAAATATTTCAAATAACTTTTTTTTTATTTTTTCCCGTTATTTGGGTGCAAAATAAGGACAAAAACAGACAACCAAAATATTTCAAATATATTCTTTTTTATTTTTTCCCATTATTTGGGTGCAAAATAAGGACAAAAACAGAAAACCGAAATATTTCAAATAACTTCTTTTTCTCTTTTTTCCCCTTATTTGGGTGCAAAATAAGGACAAAAACAGTAAACCGAAATACTTCAAACAACTTTTTTTTTATTTTTTCCCGTTATTTGGGTGCAAAATAAGGACAAAAACAGAAAACCAAAATATTTCAAAAATTTTTTCTAAATTTTTTCCCGTTATTTGGGTGCAAAATAAGGACAAAAACAGAAAAACAAAATATTTCAAATAAATTTTTATTTATTTTTTCCCGTTATTTGGGTGCAAAATAAGGACAAAAACAGAAAAACAAAATATTTCAAATGACTTTTGTTTCCTTTTTTCCCGTTATTTGGGTGCAAAATAAGGACAAAAACAGAAAACCAAAATATTTCAAATAACTTTTTTTTTCTTTTTTCCCGTTAGTTGGGTGCAAAATAAGGACAAAAACAGAAAACCAAAATATTTCAAATAACTTTTTTTTTATTTTTTCCCATTATTTGGGTGCAAAATAAGGACAAAAACAGAAAAAAAAATATTTCAAATGACTTTTGTTTTCTTTTTTCCCGTTATTTGGGTGCAAAATAAGGACAACAACAGAAAACCGAAATATTTCAAATAACTTCTTTTTCTCTTTTTTCCCCTTATTTGGGTGCAAAATAAGGACAAAAACAGAAAACCGAAATATTTCAAATAACTTTTTTTTTATTTTTTCCCGTTATTTAGATGCAAAATAAGGACAAAAACAGAAAACCAAAATATTTCAAATATCTTTTTTTTTCTTTTTTCCCGTTATTTGGGTGCAAAATAAGGACAAAAACAGAAAACCAAAATATTTCAAATAACTTTTTTTTTCTTTTTTCCCGTTATTTGGGTGCAAAATAAGGACAAAAACAGAAAACCAAAATATTTCAAATAACTTTTTTTTTCTTTTTTCCCGTTATTTCGGTACAAAATAAGGACAAAAGAGAAAACCAAAATATTTCAAATTACCTTTTTTTCTTTTTTCCGTTATTTGGGTGCAAAACAACGACAAAAACAGAAAACCGAAATATTTCAAATAACTTTTTTTTTCTTTTTTCCCGTTATTTGGGTACAAAATAAGGACAAAAACAGAAAACAAAAATATTTCAAATAACTTTTTTTTTCTTTTTTCCCGTTATTTGGGTGCAAAATAGGGACAAAAACAGAAAACCAAAATATTTCAAATAACTTCTTTTTCTCTTTTTTCCCCTGATTTGGGTGCAAAATAAGGACAAAAACAGAAAACCGAAATATTTCAAATAACTTTTTTTTATTTTTTACCGTTATTTGGGTGCAAAATAAGGACAAAAACAGAAAACCAAAATATTTCAAATAACTTTTTTTTATTTTTTCCCGTTCTTTGGGTGCAAAATAAGGACAAAAACAGAAAACCAAAATATTTCAAATAAATTTTTATTTATTTTTTCCCGTTATTTGGGTGAAAAATAAGGACAAAAACAGAAAAACAAAATATTTCAAATGACTTTTGTTTTCTTTTTTCCCGTTATTTGGGTGCAAAATAAGGACAAAAACAGAAAACTAAAATATTTCAAATAACTTTTTGTTTCTTTTTTCCCGTTATTTGGGTGCAAAATAAGGACAAAAACAGAAAACCGAAATATTTGAAATAACTTTTGTTTTCTTTTTTCCCGTTATTTGGGTGCAAAATAAGGACAAAAACAGAAAACCAAAATATTTCAAATAACTTTTTGTTTCTTTTTTCCCGTTATTTGGGTGCAAAATAAGGACAAAAACAGAAAACCAAAATATTTCAAAATACCTTTCTTTCTTTTTTCCCATTATTTGGGTGCAAAATAAGGAAAAAACAGAAAACCAAAATATTTCAAACAACTTTTTTTTTATTTTTTCCCGTTATTTGGGTGCAAAATAAGGACAAAAACAGAAAACCAAAATATTTCAAATAATTTTTTTAAAATTTTTTCCCGTTATTTGGGTGCAAAATAAGGACAAAAACAGAAAACCAAAATATTTCAAATAAATTTTTATTTATTTTTTCCCGATATTTGGGTGCAAAATAAGAACAAAAACAGAAAAACAAAATATTTCAAATGACTTTTGTTTCCTTTTTTCCCGTTATTTGGGTGCAAAATAAGGACAAAAACAGAAAACCAAAATATTTCAAATAAGTTTTTTTTTCTTTTTTCCCGTTATTTGGTTGCAAAATAAGGACAAAAACAGAAAACCAAAATATTTCAAATAACTTTTTTTTTCTTTTTTCCTTTATTTGGGTGCAAAATAAGGACAAAAACAGAAAACCAAAATATTTCAAATTACCTTTTTTTCTTTTTTCCCGTTATTTGGGTGCAAAATAAGGACAAAAACAGAAAACCGAAATATTTCAAATAAAAAGTTATTTGAAATATTTCAAATAACTTTTTTTTCTTTCCCCCGTTATTTGGGTGCAAAATGAGGACAAAAACAGAACACCAATATATTTCAAATAATTTTTATTTATTTTTTCCCGTTATTTGGGTGCAAAATAAGGACAAAAACAGAAAAAAAAAAATATTTCAAATAACTTTTGTTTTCTTTTTTCCCGTTATTTGGGTGCAAAATAAGGACAAAAACAGAAAACCAAAATATTTCAAATAACTTTTTTTTTCTTTTTTCCCGTTATTTGGGTGCAAAATAAGGACAAAAACAGAAAACCGAAATATTTCAAATAACTTTTGTTTTCTTTTTTCCCGTTATTTGGGTGCAAAATAAGGACTAAACCAGAAAACCAAAATATTTCAAATAAATTTTTATTTATTTTTTCCCGTTATTTGGGTGCAAAATAAGGACAAAAACAGAAAAAAAAAAATATTTCAAATGACTTTTGTTTTCTTTTTTCCCGTTATTTGGGTGCAAAATAAGGACAAAAACAGAAAAACAAAATATTTCAAATGACTTTTGTTTCCTTTTTTCCCGTTATTTGGGTGCAAAATAAGGACAAAAACAGAAAACCAAAATATTTCAAATAACTTTTTTTTTCTTTTTTCCCGTTATTTGGGTGCAAAATAAGGACAAAAACAGAAAACCAAAATATTTCAAATAACTTTTTTTTTCTTTTTTCCCGTTATTTGGGTGCAAAATAAGGACAAAAACAGAAAATCAAAATATTTCAAATTACCTTTTTTTCTTTTTTCCGGTTATTTGGGTGCAAAATAAGGACAAAAACAGAAAACTGAAATATTTCAAATAACTTTTTTTTTTCCCGTTATTTGGGTGCAAAATAAGTACAAAAACAGAAAACCAAAATATTTCAAATAACTTTTTTTTTCTTTTTTTCCGTTATTGGGGTGCAAAATAAGGACAAAAACAGAAAACCGAAATATTTCAAATAACTTTTTTTTTCTTTTTTCCCGTTATTTGGGTGCAAAATAAGGACAAAAACAGAAAAAAAAAATATTTCAAATGACTTTTGTTTTCTTTTTTCCCATTATTTGGGTGCAAAATAAGGACAAAAACAGAAAACCAAAATATTACAAATAACTTTTTTTTTTTTTCCCCGTTATTTGGGTGCAAAATAAGGACAAAAACAGAAAACCAAAATATTTGAAATAATTTTTATTTATTTTTTCCCGTTATTTGGGTGCAAAATAAGGACAAAAACAGAAAAAATGACTTTGTTTTCTTTTTTCCCGTTATTTGGGTGCAAAATAAGGACAAAAACAGAAAACCAAAATATTTCAAATAACTTTTTTTTTCTTTTTTCCCGTTATTTGGGTGCAAAATAAGGACAAAAACAGAAAACCGAAATATTTCAAATAACTTTTTTTTTATTTTTTCCCGTTATTTGGGTGCAAATAAGGACAAAAACAGAAAACCGAAATATTTCAAATAACTTTTTTTTTATTTTTTCCCATTATTTGGGTGCAAAATAAGGACAAAAACAGAAAACCAAAATATTTCAAATAACTTTTTTTTCTTTTTCCCGTTATTTGGGTGCAAAATAAGGACAAAAACATAAAACCAAAACATTTCAAATAATTTTTTTTTCTTTTTTCCCCTTATTTGGGTGCAAAATAAGGACAAAAACAGAAAACCGAAATATTTCAAATAACTTTTTTTTATTTTTTCCCGTTATTTGGGTGCAAAATAAGGACAAAAACAGAAAACCAAAATATTTCAAGTAAATTTTTATTTATTTTTTCCCGTTATTTGGGTGCAAAATAAGGACAGAAAAACAAAATATTTCAAATAACTTTTTTTTTATTTTTTCCCGTTATTTGGGTGCAAAATAAGGACAAAAACAGAAAAAAAAAAATATTTCAAATGACTTTTGTTTTCTTTTTTCCCGTTATTTGGGTGCAAAATAAGGACAAAAACAGAAAACCGAAATATTTCAAATAACTTCTTTTTCTCTTTTTTCCCTTTATTTGGGTGCAAAATAAGGACAAAAACAGAAAACCGAAATATTTCAAATAACTTTTTTTTTATTTTTTCCCGTTATTTGGGTGCAAAATAAGGACAAAAACAGAAAAAAAAAAATATTTCAAATGACTTTTGTTTTCTTTTTTCCCGTTATTTGGGTGCAAAATAAGGACAAAAACAGAAAACCGAAATATTTCAAATAACTTCTTTTTCTCTTTTTTCCCTTTATTTGGGTGCAAAATAAGGACAAAAACAGAAAACCGAAATATTTCAAATAACTTTTTTTTTATTTTTTCCCGTTATTTGGGTGCAAATAAGGACAAAAACAGAAAACCGAAATATTTCAAATAACTTTTTTTTTATTTTTTCCCATTATTTGGGTGCAAAATAAGGACAAAAACAGAAAACCAAAATATTTCAAATAACTTTTTTTTCTTTTTCCCGTTATTTGGGTGCAAAATAAGGACAAAAACATAAAACCAAAACATTTCAAATAATTTTTTTTTCTTTTTTCCCCTTATTTGGGTGCAAAATAAGGACAAAAACAGAAAACCGAAATATTTCAAATAACTTTTTTTTATTTTTTCCCGTTATTTGGGTGCAAAATAAGGACAAAAACAGAAAACCAAAATATTTCAAGTAAATTTTTATTTATTTTTTCCCGTTATTTGGGTGCAAAATAAGGACAGAAAAACAAAATATTTCAAATAACTTTTTTTTTATTTTTTCCCGTTATTTGGGTGCAAAATAAGGACAAAAACAGAAAAAAAAAAATATTTCAAATGACTTTTGTTTTCTTTTTTCCCGTTATTTGGGTGCAAAATAAGGACAAAAACAGAAAACCGAAATATTTCAAATAACTTCTTTTTCTCTTTTTTCCCTTTATTTGGGTGCAAAATAAGGACAAAAACAGAAAACCGAAATATTTCAAATAACTTTTTTTTTATTTTTTCCCGTTATTTAGGTGCAAAATAAGGACAAAAACAGAAAACCAAAATATTTCAAATAACTTTTTTTTTCTTTTTTCCCGTTATTTGGGTGCAAAATAAGGACAAAAACAGAAAACCAAAATATTTCAAATAACTTTTTTTTTATTTTTTCCCGTTATTTGGGTACAAAATAAGGACAAAAACAGAAAACCAAAATATTTCAAATAACTTTTTTTTTCTTTTTTCCCGTTATTTGGGTGCAAAATAGGGACAAAAACAGAAAACCAAAATATTTCAAAGAACTTTTTTTTCTTTTTTCCCGTTATTTGGGTGCAAAATAAGGACAAAAACAGAAAACCGAAGTATTTCAAATAACTTCTTTTTCTCTTTTTTCCCCTTATTTGGGTGCAAAATAAGGACAAAAACAGAAAACCGAAATATTTCAAATAACTTTTTTTTTATTTTTTCCCGTTATTTGGGTGCAAAATAAGGACAAAAACAGAAAACCAAAATATTTCAAATAACTTTTTTGTTATTTTTTCCCGTTATTTGGGTGCAAAATAAGGACAAAAACAGAAAACCAAAATATTTCAAATAAATTTTTATTTATTTTATCCCGTTATTTGGGTGCAAAAAAAGGACAAAAACAGAAAAACAAAATATTTCAAATGACTTTTGTTTTCTTTTTTCCCGTTATTTGGGTGCAAAATAAGGACAAAAACAGAAAACCAAAATATTTCAAATAACTTTTTTGTTATTTTTTCCCGTTATTTGGGTGCAAAATAAGGACAAAAACAGAAAACCAAAATATTTCAAATAAATTTTTATTTATTTTTTCCCGTTATTTGGGTGCAAAATAAGGACAAAAACAGAAAAACAAAATATTTCAAATGACTTTTGTTTTCTTTTTTCCCGTTATTTGGGTGCAAAATAAGGACAAAAATAGATAACCAAAATATTTCAAATAACTTTTATTTTCTTTTTTCCCGTTATTTGGGTGCAAAATAAGGACAAAAACAGAAAACTAAAATATTTCAAATAACTTTTTTTTTCTTTTTTCCTGTTATTTGGGTGCAAAATAAGGACAAAAACAGAAAACCAAAATATTTCAAATAACTTTTTTTTTCTTTTTTCCCATTATTTGGGTGCAAAATAAGGACAAAAACAGAAAACCGAAATATTTGAAATAACTTTTTTTTTCTCCCGTTATTTGGGTGCAAAATAAGGACAAAAACAGAAAACCAAAATATTTCAAATAACGTTTTTTTTCTTTTTTCCCGTTATTGGGGTGCAAAATAAGGACAAAAACAGAAAACCGAAATATTTCAAATAACTTTTTTTTTCCCGTTATTTGGGTGCAAAATAAGGACAAAAACAGAAAACCAAAATATTTCAAATAACTTCTTTTTTCTTTTTTCCCGTTATTTGGGTGCAAAATAAGAACAAAAACAGAAAACCAAATATTTCAAATTACCTTTTTTTCTTTTTTCCTGTTATTTGGGTGCAAAATAAGGACAAAAACAGAAAACCGAAATATTTCAAATAACTTTTTTTTTTCCCGTTATTTGGGTGCAAAATAAGGACAAAAACAGAAAACCAAAATATTTCGAATAACTTTTTTTTTCTTTTTTCCCGTTACTGGGGTGCAAAATAAGGACAAAAAGAGAAAACCAAAATATTTCAAATAACTTTTTTTTTTTTTCCCCCGTTATTTGGGTGCCAAATAAGGACAAAAACAGAAAACCAAAATATTTCAAATAACTTTTTTTTTCTTTTTTCCCGTTATTTGGGTGCAAAATAAGGACAAAAACAAAAAAACAAAATATTTCAAATGACTTTTGTTTTCTTTTTTCCCGTTATTTGGGTGCAAAATAAGGACAAAAACAGATAACCAAAATATTTCAAATAACTTTTTTTTTCTTTTTTTCCGTTATTTGGGTGCAAAATAAGGACAAAAACAGAAAACCAAAATATTTCAAATAACTTTTTTTTTCTTTTTTCCCGTTATTTGGGTGCAAAATAAGGACAAAAACAGAAAACCAAAATATTTCAAATAACTTTTTTTTTCTTTTTTCCCGTTATTTGGGTGCAAAATAAGGACAAAAACAGAAAACCAAAATATTTCAAAATACCTTTTTTTCTTTTTTCCCGTTATTTGGGTGCAAAATAAGGACAAAAACAGAAAACCGAAATATTTCAAATAACTTTTTTTTTCTTTTTTCCCGTTATTTGGGTGCAAAATAAGGACAAAAACAGAATACCGAAATATTTCAAATAACTTTTTTTTTCTTTTTTCCCGTTATTTGCGTGCAAAATAAGGACAAAAACAGAAAACCAAAATATTTCAAATAACTTTTTTTTCTTTTTTACCGTTATTTGGGTGCAAAATAGGGACAAAAACAGAAAACCAAAATATTTGAAATAACTTTTTTTTTCTTTTTTCCCGTTATTTGGGTGCAAAATAAGGACAAAAACAGAAAACCAAAATATTTCAAATAAATTTTTATTTATTTTTTCCCGTTATTTGGGTCCAAAATAAGGACAAAAACAGAAAAACAAAATATTTCAAATGACTTTTGTTTTCTTTTTTCCCGTTATTTGGGTGCAAAATAAGGACAAAAACAGAAAACCAAAATATTTCAAATAACTTTTTTTTTGTTCCCGTTATTTGGGTGCAAAATAAGGACAAAAACAGAAAACCAAAATATTTCAAATAACTTTTTTTTCTTTTTTCCAGTTATTTGGGTGCAAAATAAGGACAAAAACAGAAACCGAAATATTTCAAATAACTTTTTTTTTCTTTTTTCCCGTTATTTGGGAGCAAAATAAGGACAAAAACAGAAAACCAAAATATTTCAAAATACCTTTTTTTCTTTTTTCCCGTTATTTGGGTGCAAAATAAGGACAAAAACAGAAAACCGAAATATTTCAAATAACTTTTTTTTTTTTCCCGTTATTTGGGTGCAAAATAAGGACAAAAACAGAAAAACAAAATATTTCAAATGACTTTTGTTTTCTTTTTTCCCGTTATTTGGGTGCAAAATAAGGACAAAAACAGAAAACCAAAATATTTCAAATAACTTTTTCTTTTTTCCCGTTATTTGGGTGCAAAATAAGGACAAAAACAGAAAACCAAAATATTTCAAAATACCTTTTTTTCTTTTTTCCCGTTATTTGGGTGCAAAATAAGGACAAAAACAGAAAACCGAAATATTTCAAATAACTTTTTTTTTCTTTTTTCCCGTTATTTGGGTGCAAAATAAGGACAAAAACAGAAAACCGAAATATTTCAAATACCTTTTTTTTTTTTTCCCGTTATTTGGGTGCAAAATAAGGACAAAAACAGAAAAGCAAAATATTTCAAATAACTTTTTTTTCCTTTTTGCCGTTATTGGGGTGCGAAATAAGGACAAAAACAGAAAACCGAAATATTTCAAATAACTTTTTTTTTCTTTTTTCCCGTTATTTGGGTGCAAAATAAGGACAAAAACAGAAAACCAAAATATTTCAAATAACTTTTTTTTTCTTTTTTCCCGTTATTTGGGTGCAAAATAAGGACAAAAACAGAAAACCAAAATATTTCAAATAACTTTTTTTTTCTTTTTTCCCGTTATTTGGGTGCAAAATAAGGACAAAAACAGAAAACCAAAATATTTCAAATAACTTTTTTTTTCTTTTTTCCCGTTATTTGGGAGCAAAATAAGGACAAAAACAGAAAACCAAAATATTTCAAATAACTTTTTTTTCTTTTTTCCAGTTATTTGGGTGCAAAATAAGGACAAACACAGAAAACCAAAATATTTCAAATAACTTTTTTTTTCTTTTTTCCCGTTATTGGGGTGCAAAATAAGGACAAAAACAGAAAACCGAAATATTCCAAATAACTTTTTTTTTCTTTTTTCCCGTTATTTGGTTGCAAAATAAGGACAAAAACAGAAAACCAAAATATTTCAAAATACCTTTTTTTTTCTTTTTTCCCGTTATTTGGGTGCAAAATAAGGACAAAAACAGAAAACCCAAATATTTCAAATAACTTTTTTTTTCTTTTTTCCCGTTATTTGGGTGCAAAATAAGGACAAAAACAGAGTACCGAAATATTTCAAATAACTTTTTTTTTCTTTTTTCCCGTTATTTGCGTGCAAAATAAGGACAAAAACAGAAAACCAAAATATTTCAAATAACTTTTTTTTTCTTTTTTACCGTTATTTGGGTGCAAAATAGGGACAAAAACAGAAAACCAAAATATTTCAAATAACTTTTTTTTTCTTTTTTCCCGTTATTTGGGTGCAAAATAAGGACAAAAACAGAAAACCAAAATATTTCAAATAACTTTTTTTTCTTTTTTCCAGTTATTTGGGTGCAAAATAAGGACAAAAACAGAAACCGAAATATTTCAAATAACTTTTTTTTTCTTTTTTCCCGTTATTTGGGAGCAAAATAAGGACAAAAACAGAAAACCAAAATATTTCAAAATACCTTTTTTTCTTTTTTCCCGTTATTTGGGTGCAAAATAAGGACAAAAACAGAAAACCGAAATATTTCAAATAACTTTTTTTTTCTTTTTTCCCGTTATTTGGGTGCAAAATAAGGACAAAAACAGAAAAACAAAATATTTCAAATGACTTTTGTTTTCTTTTTTCCCGTTATTTGGGTGCAAAATAAGGACAAAAACAGAAAACCAAAATATTTCAAATAACTTTTTCTTTATTCCCATTATTTGGGTGCAAAATAAGGACAAAAACAGAAAACCAAAATATTTCAAAATACCTTTTTTTCTTTTTTCCCGTTATTTGGGTGCAAAATAAGGACAAAAACAGAAAACCGAAATATTTCAAATAACTTTTTTTTTCTTTTTTCCCGTTATTTGGGTGCAAAATAAGGACAAAAACAGAAAACCGAAATATTTCAAATAACTTTTTTTTTCTTTTTTCCCGTTATTTGGGTGCAAAATAAGGACAAAAACAGAAAAGCAAAATATTTCAAATAACTTTTTTTTCCTTTTTGCCGTTATTGGGGTGCGAAATAAGGACAAAAACAGAAAACCGAAATATTTCAAATAACTTTTTTTTTCTTTTTTCCCGTTATTTGGGTGCAAAATAAGGGCAAAAACAGAAAACCAAAATATTTCAAATAACTTTTTTTTTCTTTTTTCCCGTTATTTGGGTGCAAAATAAGGACAAAAACAGAAAACCAAAATATTTCAAATAACTTTTTTTTTCTTTTTTCCCGTTATTTGGGTGCAAAATAAGGACAAAAACAGAAAACCAAAATATTTCAAATAACTTTTTTTTTCTTTTTTCCCGTTATTTGGGAGCAAAATAAGGACAAAAACAGAAAACCAAAATATTTCAAATAACTTTTTTTTTCTTTTTTCCAGTTATTTGGGTGCAAAATAAGGACAAAAACAGAAAACAAAAATATTTCAAATAACTTTTTTTTTCTTTTTTCACGTTATTGGGGTGCAAAATAAGGACAAAAACAGAAAACTGAAATATTCCAAATAACTTTTTTTTTCTTTTTTCCCGTTATTTGGGTGCAAAATAAGGACAAAAACAGAAAACCAAAATATTTCAAATAACTTTTTTTTTCTTTTTTCCCGTTATTTGGGTGCAAAATAAGGACAAAAACAGAAAACCAAAATATTTCAAATAACTTTTTTTTTCTTTTTTCCCGTTATTTGGGTGCAAAATAAGGACAAAAACAGAAAACCAAAATATTTCAAATAACTTTTTTTTTCTTTTTTCCCGTTATTTGGGAGCAAAATAAGGACAAAAACAGAAAACCAAAATATTTCAAATAACTTTTTTTTTCTTTTTTCCCGTTATTTGGGTGCAAAATAAGGACAAAAACAGAAAACCGAAATATTTCAAATAACTTTTTTTTTCTTTTTTCCCGTTATTTGGGTGCAAAATAAGGACAAAAACAGAAAACAAAAATATTTCAAATAACTTTTTTTTTCTTTTTTCACGTTATTGGGGTGCAAAATAAGGACAAAAACAGAAAACTGAAATATTCCAAATAACTTTTTATTTATTTTTTCCCGTTATTTGGGTCCAAAATAAGGACAAAAACAGAAAAACAAAATATTTCAAATGACTTTTGTTTTCTTTTTTCCCGTTATTTGGGTGCAAAATAAGGACAAAAACAGAAAACCAAAATATTTCAAATAACTTTTTTTTTGTTCCCGTTATTTGGGTGCAAAATAAGGACAAAAACAGAAAACCAAAATATTTCAAATAACTTTTTTTTCTTTTTTCCAGTTATTTGGGTGCAAAATAAGGACAAAAACATAAACCGAAATATTTCAAATAACTTTTTTTTTCTTTTTTCCCGTTATTTGGGAGCAAAATAAGGACAAAAACAGAAAACCAAAATATTTCAAAATACCTTTTTTTCTTTTTTCCCGTTATTTGGGTGCAAAATAAGGACAAAAACAGAAAACCGAAATATTTCAAATAACTTTTTTTTTTTTTTCCCGTTATTTGGGTGCAAAATAAGGACAAAAACAGAAAAACAAAATATTTCAAATGACTTTTGTTTTCTTTTTTCCCGTTCTTTGGGTGCAAAATAAGGACAAAAACAGAAAACCAAAATATTTCAAATAACTTTTTCTTTTTTCCCGTTCTTTGGGTGCAAAATAAGGACAAAAACAGAAAACCAAAATATTTCAAAATACCTTTTTTTCTTTTTTCCCGTTATTTGGGTGCAAAATAAGGACAAAAACAGAAAACCGAAATATTTCAAATAACTTTTTTTTCTTTTTTCCCGTTATTTGGGTGCAAAATAAGGACAAAAACAGAAAACCGAAATATTTCAAATAACTTTTTTTTTCTTTTTTCCCGTTATTTGGGTGCAAAATAAGGACAAAAACAGAAAAGCAAAATATTTCAAATAACTTTTTTTGCCTTTTTGCCGTTATTGGGGTGCGAAATAAGGACAAAAACAGAAAACCGAAATATTTCAAATAACTTTTTTTTTCTTTTTTCCCGTTATTTGGGTGCAAGATAAGGACAAAAACAGAAAACCAAAATATTTCAAATAACTTTTTTTTTCTTTTTTCCCGTTATTTGGGTGCAAAATAAGGACAAAAACAGAAAACCAAAATATTTCAAATAACTTTTTTTTTCTTTTTTCCCGTTATTTGGGTGCAAAATAAGGACAAAAACAGAAAACCAAAATATTTCAAATAACTTTTTTTTTCTTTTTTCCCGTTCTTTGGGAGCAAAATAAGGACAAAAACAGAAAACCAAAATATTTCAAATAACTTTTTTTTCTTTTTTCCAGTTATTTGGGTGCAAAATAAGGACAAACACAGAAAACCAAAATATTTCAAATAACTTTTTTTTTCTTTTTTCCCGTTATTGGGGTGCAAAATAAGGACAAAAACAGAAAACCGAAATATTCCAAATAACTTTTTTTTTCTTTTTTCCCGTTATTTGGTTGCAAAATAAGGACAAAAACAGAAAACCAAAATATTTCAAAATACCTTTTTTTTTCTTTTTTCCCGTTATTTGGGTGCAAAATAAGGACAAAAACAGAAAACCCAAATATTTCAAATAACTTTTTTTTTCTTTTTTCCCGTTATTTGGGTGCAAAATAAGGACAAAAACAGAGTACCGAAATATTTCAAATAACTTTTTTTTTCTTTTTTCCCGTTATTTGCGTGCAAAATAAGGACAAAAACAGAAAACCAAAATATTTCAAATAACTTTTTTTTTCTTTTTTACCGTTATTTGGGTGCAAAATAGGGACAAAAACAGAAAACCAAAATATTTCAAATAACTTTTTTTTTCTTTTTTCCCGTTATTTGGGTGCAAAATAAGGACAAAAACAGAAAACCAAAATATTTCAAATATATTTTTATTTATTTTTTCCCGTTATTTGGGTCCAAAATAAGGACAAAAACAGAAAAACAAAATATTTCAAATGACTTTTGTTTTCTTTTTTCCCGTTATTTGGGTGCAAAATAAGGACAAAAACAGAAAACCAAAATATTTCAAATAACTTTTTTTTTGTTCCCGTTATTTGGGTGCAAAATAAGGACAAAAACAGAAAACCAAAATATTTCAAATAACTTTTTTTTCTTTTTTCCAGTTATTTGGGTGCAAAATAAGGACAAAAACAGAAACCGAAATATTTCAAATAACTTTTTTTTTCTTTTTTCCCGTTATTTGGGAGCAAAATAAGGACAAAAACAGAAAACCAAAATATTTCAAAATACCTTTTTTTCTTTTTTCCCGTTATTTGGGTGCAAAATAAGGACAAAAACAGAAAACCGAAATATTTCAAATAACTTTTTTTTTCTTTTTTCCCGTTATTTGGGTGCAAAATAAGGACAAAAACAGAAAAACAAAATATTTCAAATGACTTTTGTTTTCTTTTTTCCCGTTATTTGGGTGCAAAATAAGGACAAAAACAGAAAACCAAAATATTTCAAATAACTTTTTCTTTTTTCCCATTATTTGGGTGCAAAATAAGGACAAAAACAGAAAACCAAAATATTTCAAAATACCTTTTTTTCTTTTTTCCCGTTATTTGGGTGCAAAATAAGGACAAAAACAGAAAACCGAAATATTTCAAATAACTTTTTTTTTCTTTTTTCCCGTTATTTGGGTGCAAAATAAGGACAAAAACAGAAAACCGAAATATTTCAAATAACTTTTTTTTTCTTTTTTCCCGTTATTTGGGTGCAAAATAAGGACAAAAACAGAAAAGCAAAATATTTCAAATAACTTTTTTTTCCTTTTTGCCGTTATTGGGGTGCGAAATAAGGACAAAAACAGAAAACCGAAATATTTCAAATAACTTTTTTTTTCTTTTTTCCCGTTATTTGGGTGCAAAATAAGGACAAAAACAGAAACCAAAATATTTCAAATAACTTTTTTTTTCTTTTTTCCCGTTATTTGGGTGCAAAATAAGGACAAAAACAGAAAACCAAAATATTTCAAATAACTTTTTTTTTCTTTTTTCCCGTTATTTGGGTGCAAAATAAGGACAAAAACAGAAAACCAAAATATTTCAAATAACTTTTTTTTTCTTTTTTCCCGTTATTTGGGAGCAAAATAAGGACAAAAACAGAAAACCAAAATATTTCAAATAACTTTTTTTTTCTTTTTTCCAGTTATTTGGGTGCAAAATAAGGACAAAAACAGAAAACAAAAATATTTCAAATAACTTTTTTTTTCTTTTTTCACGTTATTGGGGTGCAAAATAAGGACAAAAACAGAAAACTGAAATATTCCAAATAACTTTTTTTTTCTTTTTTCCCGTTATTTGGGTGCAAAATAAGGACAAAAACAGAAAACCAAAATATTTCAAATAACTTTTTTTTTCTTTTTTCCCGTTATTTGGGTGCAAAATAAGGACAAAAACAGAAAACCAAAATATTTCAAATAACTTTTTTTTTCTTTTTTCCCGTTATTTGGGTGCAAAATAAGGACAAAAACAGAAAACCGAAATATTTCAAATAACTTTTTTTTTCTTTTTTCCCGTTATTTGGGAGCAAAATAAGGACAAAAACAGAAAACCAAAATATTTCAAATAACTTTTTTTTTCTTTTTTCCAGTTATTTGGGTGCAAAATAAGGACAAAAACAGAAAACAAAAATATTTCAAATAACTTTTTTTTTCTTTTTTCACGTTATTGGGGTGCAAAATAAGGACAAAAACAGAAAACTGAAATATTCCAAATAACTTTTTATTTATTTTTTCCCGTTATTTGGGTCCAAAATAAGGACAAAAACAGAAAAACAAAATATTTCAAATGACTTTTGTTTTCTTTTTTCCCGTTATTTGGGTGCAAAATAAGGACAAAAACAGAAAACCAAAATATTTCAAATAACTTTTTTTTTCTTTTTTCCCGTTATTTGGGTGCAAAATAAGGACAAAAACAGAAAACCAAAATATTTCAAATAACTTTTTTTTTCTTTTTTCCCGTTATTTGGGTGCAAAATAAGGACAAAAACAGAAAACCAAAATATTTCAAATAACTTTTTTTTTCTTTTTTCCCGTTATTTGGGAGCAAAATAAGGACAAAAACAGAAAACCAAAATATTTCAAATAACTTTTTTTTTCTTTTTTCCCGTTATTTGGGTGCAAAATAAGGACAAAAACAGAAAACCGAAATATTTCAAATAACTTTTTTTTCTTTTTTCCAGTTATTTGGGTGCAAAATAAGGACAAAAACAGAAACCGAAATATTTCAAATAACTTTTTTTTTCTTTTTTCCCGTTATTTGGGAGCAAAATAAGGACAAAAACAGAAAACCAAAATATTTCAAAATACCTTTTTTTCTTTTTTCCCGTTATTTGGGTGCAAAATAAGGACAAAAACAGAAAACCGAAATATTTCAAATAACTTTTTTTTTTTTTTTCCCGTTATTTGGGTGCAAAATAAGGACAAAAACAGAAAAACAAAATATTTCAAATGACTTTTGTTTTCTTTTTTCCCGTTATTTGGGTGCAAAATAAGGACAAAAACAGAAAACCAAAATATTTCAAATAACTTTTTCTTTTTTCCCGTTATTTGGGTGCAAAATAAGGACAAAAACAGAAAACCAAAATATTTCAAAATACCTTTTTTTCTTTTTTCCCGTTATTTGGGTGCAAAATAAGGACAAAAACAGAAAACCGAAATATTTCAAATAACTTTTTTTTTCTTTTTTCCCGTTATTTGGGTGCAAAATAAGGACAAAAACAGAAAACCGAAATATTTCAAATAACTTTTTTTTTCTTTTTTCCCGTTATTTGGGTGCAAAATAAGGACAAAAACAGAAAAGCAAAATATTTCAAATAACTTTTTTTTCCTTTTTGCCGTTATTGGGGTGCGAAATAAGGACAAAAACAGAAAACCAAAATATTTCAAATAACTTTTTTTTTCTTTTTTCCCGTTATTTGGGTGCAAAATAAGGACAAAAACAGAAAACCAAAATAATTCAATTTATTTTTTTTTTCTTTTTTACCGTTATTTGGGTGCAAAATAAGGACAAAAACAGAAAACCAAAATATTTCAATTAACTTTTTTTTTCTTTTTTCCCGTTATTTGGGTGCAAAATAAGGACAAAAACAGAAAATCAAAATATTTCAAAATACCTTTTTTTCTTTTTTCCCGTTATTTGGGTGCAAAATAAGGACAAAAACAGAAAACCGAAATATTTCAAATAACTTTTTTTTCTTTTTTCCCGTTATTTGGGTGCAAAATAAGGACAAAAACAGAATACCGAAATATTTCAAATAACTTTTTTTTTCTTTTTTCCCGTTATTTGCGTGCAAAATAAGGACAAAAACAGAAAACCAAAATAATTCAAATAACTTTTTTTTTCTTTTTTCCCGTTATTTGGGTGCAAAATAGGGACAAAAACAGAAAACCAAAATATTTCAAATAACTTTTTTTTTCTTTTTTCCCGTTATTTGGGTGCAAAATAAGGACAAAAACAGAAAACCAAAATATTTCAAATAATTTTTTTTTCTTTTTTCCCGTTATTTGGGTGCAAAATAAGGACAAAAACAGAAAACCGAAATATTTCAAATAACTTCTTTTTCTCTTTTTTCCCCTTATTTGGGTGCAAAATAAGGACAAAAACAGAAAACCGAAATATTTCAAATAACTTTTTTTTTATTTTTTCCCGTTATTTGGGTGCAAAATAAGGACAAAAACAGAAAACCAAAATATTTCAAATAACTTTTTTTTTCTTTTTCCCGTTATTTGGGTGCAAAATAAGGACAAAAACAGAAAACCAAAATATTTCAAATAATTTATTTTTCTCTTTTCCCGTTATTTGGGTGCAAAATAAGGACAAAAACAGAAAACCGAAATATTTCAAATAAATTTTTATTTATTTTTTCCCGTTATTTGGGTGCAAAATAAGGACAAAAACAGAAAAACAAAATATTTCAAATGACTTTTGTTTTCTTTTTTCCCGTTATTTGGGTGCAAAATAAGGACAAAAACAGAAAATCAAAATATTTCAAATAACTTTTTTTTTTTTTCCCGTTATTTGGGTGCAAAATAAGGACAAAAACAGAAAACCAAAATATTTCAAATAACTTTTTTTTTCTTTCTTCCCGTTATTTGGGTGCAAAATAAGGACAAAAACAGAAAACCAAAATATTTCAAATAATTTTTTTTTCTCTTTTCCCGTTATTTGGGTGCAAAATAAGGACAAAAACAGAAAACCGAAATATTTCAAATAACTTCTTTTTCTCTTTTTTCCCCTTAGTTGGGTGCAAAATAAGGACAAAAACAGAAAATCAAAATATTTCAAAATACCTTTTTTTCTTTTTTCCCGTTATTTGGGTGCAAAATAAGGACAAAAACAGAAAACCGAAATATTTCAAATAACTTTTTTTTCTTTTTTCCCGTTATTTGGGTGCAAAATAAGGACAAAAACAGAATACCGAAATATTTCAAATAACTTTTTTTTTCTTTTTTCCCGTTATTTGCGTGCAAAATAAGGACAAAAACAGAAAACCAAAATAATTCAAATAACTTTTTTTTTCTTTTTTCCCGTTATTTGGGTGCAAAATAGGGACAAAAACAGAAAACCAAAATATTTCAAATAACTTTTTTTTTCTTTTTTCCCGTTATTTGGGTGCAAAATAAGGACAAAAACAGAAAACCAAAATATTTCAAATAATTTTTTTTTCTCTTTTCCCGTTATTTGGGTGCAAAATAAGGACAAAAACAGAAAACCGAAATATTTCAAATAACTTTTTTTTCTTTTTTCCCGTTATTTGGGTGCAAAATAAGGACAAAAACAGAATACCGAAATATTTCAAATAACTTTTTTTTTCTTTTTTCCCGTTATTTGCGTGCAAAATAAGGACAAAAACAGAAAACCAAAATAATTCAAATAACTTTTTTTTTCTTTTTTCCCCTTATTTGGGTGCAAAATAAGGACAAAAACAGAAAACCGAAATATTTCAAATAACTTTTTTTTTATTTTTTCCCGTTATTTGGGTGCAAAATAAGGACAAAAACAGAAAACCAAAATATTTCAAATAACTTTTTTTTTCTTTTTCCCGTTATTTGGGTGCAAAATAAGGACAAAAACAGAAAACCAAAATATTTCAAATAATTTATTTTTCTCTTTTCCCGTTATTTGGGTGCAAAATAAGGACAAAAACAGAAAACCGAAATATTTCAAATAAATTTTTATTTATTTTTTCCCGTTATTTGGGTGCAAAATAAGGACAAAAACAGAAAAACAAAATATTTCAAATGACTTTTGTTTTCTTTTTTCCCGTTATTTGGGTGCAAAGTAAGGACAAAAACAGAAAACCAAAATATTTCAAATAACTTTTTTTTTTTTTCCCGTTATTTGGGTGCAAAATAAGGACAAAAACAGAAAACCAAAATATTTCAAATAACTTTTTTTTTCTTTTTTCCCGTTATTTGGGTGCAAAATAAGGACAAAAACAGAAAACCAAAATATTTCAAATAATTTTTTTTTCTCTTTTCCCGTTATTTGGGTGCAAAATAAGGACAAAAACAGAAAACCGAAATATTTCAAATAAATTTTTATTTATTTTTTCCCGTTATTTGGGTGCAAAATAAGGACAAAAACAGAAAAACAAAATATTTCAAATGACTTTTGTTTTCTTTTTTCCCGTTATTTGGGTGAAAAATAAGGACAAAAACAGAAAACCAAAATAATTAAAATAACTTTTTTTTTCTTTTTCCCGTTATTTGGGTGCAAAATAAGGACAAAAACAGAAAACCAAAATATTTCAAATAATTTTTTTTCTCTGTTCCCGTTATTTGGGTGCAAAATAAGGACAAAAACAGAAAACCGAAATATTTCAAATAACTTCTTTTTCTCTTTTTTCATCTTATTTGGGTGCAAAATAAGGACAAAAACAGAAAACCGAAATATTTCAAATAACTTTTTTTTTATTTTTTCCCGTTATTTGGGTGCAAAATAAGGACAAAAACAGAAAACCAAAATATTTCAAATAACTTTTTTTTTATTTTTTCCCGTTATTTGGTTGCAAAATAAGGACAAAAAGAGAAAACCAAAATATTTCAAATAAAGTTTTATTTATTTTTTCCCGTTATTTGGGTGCAAAATGAGGACAAAAACAGAAAAACAAAATATTTCAAATGACTTTTGTTTTCTTTTTTCCCGTTATTTGGGTGCAAAATAAGGACAAAAACAGAAAACCAAAATATTTCAAATAACTTTTTTTTTTCTTCTTTCCCGTTATTTGGGTGCAAAATAAGGACAAAAACAGAAAACCAAAATATTTCAAATAACTTTTTTTTTCTTTTTTCCCGTTATTTGGGTGCAAAATAAGGACAAAAACAGAAAACCAAAATATTTCAAATAAATTTTTTTTTTCTCCCGTTATTTGGGTGCAAAATAAGGACAAAAACAGAAAACCAAAATATTTCAAATAATTTTTTTTTCTTTTTTCCCGTTATTTGGGTGCAAAATAAGGACAAAAACAGAAAACCGAAATATTTCAAATACCTTTTTTTTTCTTTTTCCCGTTATTTGGGTGCAAAATAAGGACAAAAACAGAAAACCGAAATATTTCAAATAATTTTTTTTTATTTTTTCCCGTTATTTGGGTGCAAAATAAGGACAAAAACAGAAAACCAAAATAATTCAAATAAATTTTTTTTTATTTTTTCCCATTATTTGGTTGCAAAATAAGGACAAAAACAGAAAACCAAAATATTTCAAATAACTTTTTTTTTTCCCCGTTATTTGGGTGCAAAATAAGGACAAAAACAGAAAACCAAAATATTTCAAATAACTGTTTTTTTTCCCCGTTATTTGGGTGCAAAATAAGGACAAAAACAGAAAACCAAAATATTTCAAATTACCTTTTTTTCTTTTTTCCCGTTATTTGGGTGCAAAATAAAGACAAAAACAGAAAACCGAAATATTTCAAATAACTGTTTTTTTCCCCCCGTTATTTGGGTGCAAAATAAGGACAAAAACAGAAAACCAAAATATTTCAAATAACTTTTTTTTTCTTTTTTCCCGTTATTGGGGTGCAAAATAAGGACAAAAACAGAAAACCGAAATATTTCAAATAACTTTTTTTTTCTTTTTTCCCGTTATTTGGGTGCAAAATAAGGACAAAAACACAAAACCAAAATATTTCAAATAACTTTTTTTTTCTTTTTTCCCGTTATTTGGGTGCAAAATAAGGACAAAAACAGAAAACCAAAATATTTCAAATAAATTTTTTTTCTTTTTTCCCGTTATTTGGGTGCAAAATAAGGACAAAAACAGAAAACCAAAATATTTCAAATAAATTTTTATTTATTTTTTCCCGTTATTTGGGTGCAAAATAAGGACAAAAACAGAAAACCAAAATATTTCAAATAACGTTTTTTTTCTTTTTTCCCGTTATTTGGGTGCAAAATAAGGACAAAAACAGAAAACCGAAATATTTCAAATAACTTTTTTTTTATTATTTCCCGTTATTTGGGTGCAAAATAAGGACAAAGACAGAAAACCGAAATATTTCAAATAACTTTTTTTCTATTTTTTCCCGTTATTTGGATGCAAAATAAGGACAAAAACAGAAAACCAAAATATTTCAAATACATTTTTTTTTATTTTTTCCCATTATTTGGGTGCAAAATAAGGACAAAAACAGAAAACCAAAATATTTCAAATAACTTCTTTTTCTCTTTTTTCCCCTTATTTGGGTGCAAAATAAGGACAAAAACAGAAAACCGAAATATTTCAAATAACTTTTTTTTTATTTTTTCCCGTTATTTGGGTGCAAAATAAGGACAAAAATAGAAAACCAAAATATTACAAATAACTTTTTTTTTATTTTTTCCCGTTATTTGGGTGCAAAATAAGGACAAAAACAGAAAACCAAAATATTTCAAATAAATTTTTATTTATTTTTTCCCGTTATTTGGGTGCAAAATAAGGACAAAAACAGAAAACCCAAATATTTCAAATAACTTTTTTTTCTCCCGTTATTTGGGTGCAAAATAAGGACAAAACCAGAACACCAAAATATTTCAAATAACTTTTTTTTCTTTTTTCCCGTTATTTGGGTGCAAAATAAGGACAAAAACAGAAAACCAAAATATTTCAAATTACTTTTTTTTCTTTTTTCCCGTTATTTGGGTGTAAAATAAGGACAAAAACAGAAAACCGAAATATTTCACATAACTTTTTTTTTATTTTTTCCCGTTATTTGGGTGCAAAATAAGGACAAAAACAGAAAACCAAAATATTTCAAATAACTTTTTTTTTCTTTTTTCACGTTATTTGGGTGCAAAATAAGGACAAAAACAGAAAACCGAAATATTTCAAATAACTTTTTTTTTTATTTTTTCCCGTTATTTGGGTGGAAAATAAGGACAAAAAAAGAAAACCGAAATATTTCAAATAACTTTTTTTTTATTTTTTCCCATTATTTGGGTGCAAAATAAGGACAAAAACAGAAAACCGAAATATTTCAAATAACTTTTTTTTTATTTTTTCCCATTATTTGGGTGCAAAATAAGGACAAAAACAGAAAACCAAAATATTTCAAATAACTTTTTTTTTATTTTTTCCCGTTATTTGGGTGCAAAATAAAGACAAAAACAGAAAACTAAAATATTTCAAATAAATTTTTATTTATTTTTTCCCATTATTTGAGTGCAAAATAAGGACAAAAACAGAAAAACAAAATATTTCAAATGACTTTTGTTTTCTTTTTTCCCGTTATTTGGGTGCAAAATATGGACAAAAACAGAAAACCAAGATATTTCAAATAACTTTTTTTTCCTTTTTTCCCGTTATTTGGGTGCAAAATAAGTACAAAAACAGAAAACTAAAATGTTTCAAATAACTTTTTTTTTCTTTTTTCCCGTTATTTGGGTGCAAAATAAGGACAAAAACAGAAAACCAAAATATTTCAAATAACTTTTTTTTTCTTTTTTCCCGTTATTTGGGTGCAAAATAAGGACATAAACAGAAAACCAAAATATTTCAAATTACCTTTTTTTCTTTTCTCCCGTTATTTGGGTGCAAAATAAGGACAAAAACAGAAAACCGAAATATTTCAAAAAACTTTTTTTTCCCCGTTATTTGGGTGCAAAATAAGGACAAAAACAGAAAACCAAAATATTTCAAATAATTTTTTTTTCTTTTTTCCCGTTATTGGGGTGAAAAATAAGCACAAAAACAGAAAAACAAAATATTTCAAATGACTTTTGTTTTCTTTTTTCCCGTTATTTGGGTGCAAAATATGGACAAAAACACAAAACCAAGATATTTCAAATAACTTTTTTTTTCTTTTTTCCCGTTATTTGGGTGCAAAATAAGGACAAAAACAGAAAACCAAAATATTTCAAATAACTTTTTTTTTCTTTTTTCCCTTTATTTGGGTGCAAAATAACGACAAAAACAGAAAACCAAAATATTTCAAATAACTTTTTTTTCTTTTTTCCCGTTATTTGGGTGCAAAATAGGGACAAAAACAGAAAACTAAAATATTTCAAATAACTTTTTTTTTCTTTTTCCCGTTATTTGGGTGCAAAATAAAGACAAAAACAGAAAATCAAAATATTTCAAATAAATTTTTATTTATTTTTTCCTGTTATTTGGGTGCAAAATAAGGACAAAAACAGAAAAACAAAATATTTCAAATGACTTTTGTTTTCTTTTTTCCCGTTTTTTGGGTACAAAATAAGGACAAAAACACAAAACCGAAATATTTCAAATAACTTTTTTTTTATTTTTTCCCGTTATTTGGGTGCAAAATAAGGACAAAAACAGAAAACCGAAATATTTCAAATAACTTCTTTTTTATTTTTTCCCGTTATTTGGGTGCAAAATAAGGACAAAAACAGAAAACCGAAATATTTCAAATCACTTTTTTTTTATTTTTTCCCGTTATTTGGGTGCAAAATAAGGACAAAAAAAGAAAACCAAATTATATCAAATAAATTTTTTTTAATTTTTTCCCATTATTTGGGTGCAAAATAGGGACAAAAACAGAAAACTAAAATATTTCAAATAACTTTTTTTTTCTTTTTCCCGTTATTTGGGTGCAAAATAAAGACAAAAACAGAAAATCAAAATATTTCAAATAAATTTTTATTTATTTTTTCCTGTTATTTGGGTGCAAAATAAGGACAAGAACAGAAAACCAAAATATTTCAAATGACTTTTGTTTTCTTTTTTCCCGTTTTTTGGGTGCAAAATAAGGACAAAAACAGAAAACCGAAATATTTCAAATAACTTTTTTTTTCTTTTTTCCCGTTATTTGGGTGCAAAATAAGGACAAAAACAGAAAACCAAAATATTTCAAATAACTTTTTTTTTCTTTTTCCCGTTATTTTGGTGCAAAATTAGGACAAAAACAGAAAACCAAAATATTTCAAATGACTTTTGTTTTCTTTTTTCCCGTTATTTGGGTGCAAAATAAGGACAAAAACAGAAAACCAAAATATTTCAAATAAATTTTTATTAATTTTTTAACTTTATTTGGGTGCAAAATAAGGAGAAAAACAGAAAAACAAAATATTTCAAATGACTTTTGTTTTCTTTTTTCCCGTTATGTGGGTGTAAAATAAGGACAAAAACAGAAAACCGAAATATTTCAAATAACTTTTTTTTTATTTTTTCCCGTTATTTGGGTGCAAAATAAGGACAAAAACAGAAAACCACAATATTTCAAATAAATTTTTTTTTATTTTTTCCCATTATTTGGGTGCAAAATAAAGACAAAAACAGAAAACCAAAATATTTCAAATAACTTTTTTTTTCTTTTTCCCGTTATTTGGGTGCAAAATAAAGACAAAAACAGAAAATCAAAATATTTCAAATAAATTTTTATTTATTTTTTCCTGTTATTTGGGTGCAAAATAAGGACAAAAACAGAAAAACAAAATATTTCAAATGACTTTTGTTTTCTTTTTTCCCGTTTTTTGGGTGCAAAATAAGGACAAAAACAGAAAACCGAAATATTTCAAATAACTTCTTTTTTATTTTTTCCCCTTATTTGGGTGCAAAATAAGGACAAAAACAGAAAACCAAATTATTTCAAATAAATTTTTTTTAATTTTTTCCCATTATTTGGGTGCAAAATAAGGACAAAAACAGAAAACCAAAATATTTCAAATAACTTTTTTTTCTTTTTTCCCGTTATTTGGGTGCAAAATAAGGACAAAAACAGAAAACCAAAATATTTCAAATAACTTTTTTTTTCTTTTTTCCCGTTATTTGGGTGCAAAATAAGGACAAAAACAGAAAACCGGAATATTTCAAATAACTTCTTTTTTATTTTTTCCCGTTATTTGGGTGCAAAATAAGGACAAAAACAGAAAACCGAAATATTTCAAATCACTTTTTTTTTATTTTTTCCCGTTATTTGGGTGCAAAATAAGGACAAAAACAGAAAACCAAATTATTTCAAATAAATTTTTTTTAATTTTTTCCCATTATTTGGGTGCAAAATAAGGACAAAAACAGAAAACCAAAATATTTCAAATAACTTTTTTTTTCTTTTTCCCGTTATTTGGGTGCAAAATTAGGACAAAAACAGAAAACCAAAATATTTCAAATAATTTTTTTTCCTTTTTTCCCGTATTTGGGTGCAAAATAAGCACAAAAACAGAAAAACAAAATATTTCAAATGACTTTTGTTTTCTTTTTTCCCGTTATTTAGGTGCAAAATAAGGACAAAAACAGAAAACCGACATATTTCAACTAACTTTTTTTTTCTTTTTTCCCGTTATTTGGGTGGAAAATTAGGACAAAATCAGAAAATCAAAATATTTCAAATAACTTTTTTATTCTTTTTTCCCGTTATTTGGGTGCAAAATAAGGACAAAAACAGAAAACCGAAATATTTCAAATAACTTTTTTTTTATTTTTTCCCGTTATTTGGGTGCAAAATAAGGACAAAAACAGAAAAACCGAAATATTTCAAATAACTTTTTTTATATTTTTTCCCGTTATTTGGGTGCAAAATAAGGACAAAAACAGAAAACCAAAATATTTCAAATAAATTTTTTTTTATATTTTCCCATTATTTGGGTGCCAAATAAGGACAAAAACAGAAAACCAAAATATTTCAAATAACTTTTTTTTTCTTTTTCCCGTTATTTGGGTGCAAAATAAGGACAAAAACAGAAAACCAAAATATTTCAAATAATATTTTTTTCTTTTTTCCCGTTATTTGGGTGCAAAATAAGGACAAAAACAGAAAACCGAAATATTTCAAATAACTTCTTTTTCTCCTTTTTCCCCTTATTTGGGTGCAAAATAAGGTCAAAAACAGAAAACCGAAATATTTCAAATAACTGTTTTTTTATTTTTTTCCGTTATTTGGGTGCAAAATAAGGACAAAAACAGAAAACCAAAATATTTCAAATAACTTTTTTTTTTATTTTTTCCCGTTATTTGGGTGCAAAATAAGGACAAAAACAGAAAACCAAAATATTTCAAATAAATTTTTATTTATTTTTTCCTGTTATTTGGGTGCAAAATAAGGACAAAAACAGAAAAACAAAATATTTCAAATGACTTGTGTTTTCTTTTTTCCCGTTATTTGGGTGCAAAATAAGGACAAAAACAGAAAACCGAAATATTTCAAATAAATTTTTTTTCTTTTTTCCCGTTATTTGGGTGCAAAATAAGGACAAAAACAGAAAACCAAAATATTTCAAATAACTTTTTTTTTCTTTTTTCCCGTTATTTGGGTGCAAAATAAGGACAAAAACAGAAAACCGAAATATTTCAAATAACTTTTTTTTTATTTTTTCCCGTTATTTGGGTGCAAAATAAGGACAAAAACAGAAAACCAAAATATTTCAAATAACTTTTTTTTTATTTTTTCCCGTTATTTGGGTGCAAAATAAGGACAAAAACAGAAAACCAAAATATTTCAAATAAATTTTTTTTTATTTTTTCCCATTATTTTGGTGCAAAATAAGGACAAAAACAGAAAACCGAAATATTTCAAATAACTTTTTTTTTCCTTTTTCCCGTTATTTGGGTGCAAAATGAGGACAAAAACAGAAAACCAAAATATTTCAAAAAACTTTTTTTTTCTTTTTTCCCGTAAAATGGGTGCAAAATAGGGACAAAAACAGAAAACCGAAATATTTCAAATAACTTTTTTTTTATTTTTTCCCGTTATTTGGTTGCAAAATAAGGACAAAAACAGAAAACCAAAATATTTCAAATAAATTTTTTTTTATTTTTTCCCATTATTTTGGTGCAAAATAAGGACAAAAACAGAAAACCGAAATATTTCAAATAACTTTTTTTTCCTTTTTCCCGTTATTTGGGTGCAAAATGAGGACAAAAACAGAAAACCAAAATATTTCAAAAAACTTTTTTTTTCTTTTTTCCCGTAAAATGGGTGCAAAATAGGGACAAAAACAGAAAACCGAAATATTTCAAATAACTTTTTTTTTATTTTTTCCCGTTATTTGCGTGCAAAATAAGGACAAAAACAGAAAACCGAAATATTTCAAATAACTTTTTTTTTATTTTTTCCCGTTATTTGGGTGCAAAATAAGGACAAAAACAGAAAACCAAAATATTTCAAATATATTTTTTTAAATTTTTTCCCATTATTTGGGTGCAAAATAAGGACAAAAACAGAAAACCAAAATATTTCAAATAATTTTTTTTTCTTTTTCCCGTTATTTGGGTGCAAAATAAGGACAAAACCAGAAAACCAAAATATTTCAAATAATTTTTTTTCCTTTTTTCCCGTTATTTGGGTGCAAAATAAGCACAAAAACAGAAAAACAAAATATTTCAAATGACTATTGTTTTCTTTTTTCCCGTTATTTGGGTGCAAAATAAGGACAAAAACAGAAAACCGAAATATTTCAACTAACTTTTTTTTTCTTTTTTCCCGTTATTTGGGTGCAAAATAAGGACAAAAACAGAAAACCGAAATATTTCAAATAATTTTTTTTTATTTTTTCCCGTTATTTGGGTGCAAAATAAGGACAAAAACAGAAAACCAAAATATTTCAAATAATATTTTTTTCTTTTTTCCCGTTATTTGGGTGCAAAATAAGGACAAAAACAGAAAACCGAAATATTTCAAATAACTTCTTTTTCTCTTTTTTCCCCTTATTTGGGTGCAAAATAAGGACAAAAACAGAAAACCGAAATATTTCAAATAACTGTTTTTTTTATTTTTTCCCGTTATTTGGGTACAAAATAAGGACAAAAACAGAAAACCAAAATATTTCAAATAACTTTTTTTTAATTTTTTCCCGTTATTTGGTTGCAAAATAAGGACAAAAACAGAAAACCAAAATATTTCAAATACATTTTTATTTATTTTTTCCTGTTATTTGGGTGCAAAATAAGGACAAAAACAGAAAAACAAAATATTTCAAATGACTTTTGTTTTCTTTTTTCCCGTTATTTGGGTGCAAAATAAGGACAAAAACAGAAAACCGAAATATTTCAAATAACTTTTTTTTTCTTTTTTCCCGTTATTTGGGTGCAAAATAAGGACAAAAACAGAAAACCAAAATATTTCAAATAACTTTTTTTTTCTTTTTTCCCGTTATTTGGGTGCAAAATAAGGACAAAAACAGAAAACCGAAATATTTCAAATAACTTTTTTTTTATTTTTTGCCGTTATTTGGGTGCAAAATAAGGACAAAAACAGAAAACCGAAATATTTCAAATAACTTTTTTTTTATTTTTTCCCGTTATTTGGGTGCAAAATAAGGACAAAAACAGAAAACCAAAATATTTCAAATAAATTTTTTTTTATTTTTTACCATTATTTGGGTGCAAAATAAGGACAAAAACAGAAAACCAAAATATTTCAAATAATTTTTTTTTCTTTTTCCCGTTATTTGGGTGCAAAATAAGGACAAAACCAGAAAACCAAAATATTTCAAATAACTTTTTTTTTCTTTTTTCCCGTTATTTGGGTGTAAAATAAGGACAAAAACAGAAAACCAAAATATTTCAAATAACTTTTTTTTTCTTTTTCCCGTTATTTGGGTGCAAAATAAGGACAATAACAGAAAACCAAAATATTTCAAATAATTTTTTTTCCTTTTTTCCCGTTATTTGGGTGCAAAATAAGGACAAAAACAGAAAACCAAAATATTTCAAATAACTTTTTTTTTCTTTTTCCAGTTATTTGGGTGCAAAATAAGGGCAAAAACAGAAATCCAAAATATTTCAAATAATTTTTTTTCCTTTTTTCCCGTTATTTGGGTGCAAAATAAGCACAAAAACAGAAAAACAAAATATTTCAAATGACTTTTGTTTTCGTTTTTCCCGTTATTTGGGTGCAAAATAAGGACAAAAACAGAAAACCGAAATATTTCAAATAACTTTTTTTTTCTTTTTCCCGTTATTTGGGTGCAAAATAAGGACAAAAACAGAAAACCAAAATATTAAAAATAACTTTTTTTTTCTTTTTTCCCGTTATTTGGGTGTAAAATAAGGACAAAAACAGAAAACCAAAATATTTCAAATAACTTTTTTTTTCTTTTTCCCGTTATTTGGGTGCAAAATAAGGACAATAACAGAAAACCAAAATATTTCAAATAATTTTTTTTCCTTTTTTCCCGTTATTTGGGTGCAAAATAAGGACAAAAACAGAAAACCAAAATATTTCAAATAACTTTTTTTTTCTTTTTCCCGTTATTTGGGTGCAAAATAAGGACAAAAACAGAAAACCAAAATATTAAAAATAACTTTTTTTTTCTTTTTTCCCGTTATTTGGGTGTAAAATAAGGACAAAAACAGAAAACCAAAATATTTCAAATAACTTTTTTTTTCTTTTTCCCGTTATTTGGGTGCAAAATAAGGACAATAACAGAAAACCAAAATATTTCAAATAATTTTTTTTCCTTTTTTCCCGTTATTTGGGTGCAAAATAAGGACAAAAACAGAAAACCAAAATATTTCAAATAACTTTTTTTTTCTTTTTCCCGTTATTTGGGTGCAAAATAAGGACAAAAACAGAAATCCAAAATATTTCAAATAATTTTTTTTCCTTTTTTCCCGTTATTTGGGTGCAAAATAAGCACAAAAACAGAAAAACAAAATATTTCAAATGACTTTTGTTTTCGTTTTTCCCGTTATTTGGGTGCAAAATAAGGACAAAAACAGAAAACCGAAATATTTCAAATAACTTTTTTTTTTTTTCCCCGTTATTTGGATGCAAAATAAGGACAAAAACAGAAAACCGAAATATTTTAAATAACTTTTTTTTTATTTTTTCCCGTTATTTGGGTGTAAAATAAGGACAAAAACAGAAAACCGAAATATTTCAAATAACTTTTTTTTTATTTTTTCCCGTTATTTGGTTGCAAAATAAGGACAAAAACAGAAAACCAAAATATTTCAAATAAATTTTTTTTTATTTTTTCCCATTATTTGGGTACAAAATAAGGACAAAAACAGAAAACCAAAATATTCAAAAAACTAAGGACAAAAAACTTTTTTTTTCTTTTTTCCCGTAATTTGGGTGCAAAATAAGGACAAAAAGAGAAAACCGAAATATTTCAAATAACTTTTTTTTTATTTTTTCCCGTTATTTGGGTGCAAAATAAGGACAAAAACAGAAAACCTAAATATTTCAAATAACTTTTTTTTTATTTTTTCCCGTTATTTGGGTACAAAATAAGGACAAAAACAGAAAACCAAAATATTTCAAATAACTTTTTTTTTAATTTTTTCCCATTATTTGGGTGCAAAATAAGGACAAAAACAGAAAACCAAAATATTTCAAATAACTTTTTTTTAATTTTTTCCCGTTATTTGGGTGCAAAATAAGGACAAAAACAGAAAACCAAAATATTTCAAATAAATTTTTATTTATTTTTTCCTGTTATTTGGGTGCAAAATAAGGACAAAAACAGAAAAACAAAATATTTCAAATGACTTTTGTTTTCTTTTTTCCCATTATTTGGGTGCAAAATAAGGACAAAAACAGAAAACCGAAATATTTCAAATAACTTTTTTTTTCTTTTTTCCCGTTATTTGGGTGCAAAATAAGGACAAAAACAGAAAACCAAAATATTTCAAATAACTTTTTTTTTCTTTTTTCCCGTTATTTGGGTGCAAAATAAGGACAAAAACAGAAAACCGAAATATTTCAAATAACTTTTTTTTTCTTTTTTCCCGTTATTTAGTTGCAAAATAAGGACAAAAACAGAAAACCGAAATATTTCAAATAACTTTTTTTTTATTTTTTCCCGTTATTTGGGTGCAAAATAAGCACAAAAACAGAAAACCAAAATATTTCAAATAAATTTTTTTTTATTTTTTCCCATTATTTTTGTGCAAAATAAGGACAAAAACAGAAAACCAAAATATTTCAAATAACTTTTTTTTTCTTTTTCCCGTTATTTGGGTGCAAAATAAGGACAAAAACAGAAAACCAAAATATTTCAAATAACTTTTTTTTTATTTTTTCCCGTTAAAATATTTCAAATAACTTTTTTTTTCTTTTTTCCCGTTATTTGCGTGCAAAATAAGGACAAAAACAGAAAACCGAAATATTTCAAATAACTTTTTTTTTATTTTTTCCCGTTATTTGGGTGCAAAATAAGGACAAAAACAGAAAACCAAAACATTTCAAATAAATTTTTATTTATTTTTTCCTGTTATTTGGGTGCAAAATAAGGACAAAAACAGAAAAACAAAATACTTCAAATGATTTTTTTTTCTTTTTTCCCGTTATTTGGGTGCAAAATAAGGACAAAAACAGAAAACCAAAATATTTCAAATAACTTTTTTTTTCTTTTTCCCGTTATTTGGGTGCAAAATAAGGACAAAAACAGAAAACCAAAATATTTCAAATAATTTTTTTTTCTTTTTTCCCGTTATTTGGGTGCAAAATAAGCACAAAAACAGAAAAACAAAATATTTCAAATGACTTTTGTTTTCTTTTTTCCCGTTATTTGGGTGCAAAATAAGGACAAAAACAGAAAACCGAAATATTTCAGTTACTTTTTTTTTTTTTTCCTGTTATTTGGGTGCAAAATAAGGACAAAAACAGAAAATCAAAATATTTCAAATAACTTTTTTTTTATTTTTTCCGTTATTTGGGTGCAAAATAAGGACAAAAACAGAAAACCGAAATATTTCAAATAACTTTTTTTATATTTTTTCCCGTTATTTGGGTGCAAAATAAGGAAAAAAACAGAAAACCAAAATATTTCAAATACATTTTTTTTTATATTTTCCCATTATTTGGTTGCCAAATAAGGACAAAAACAGAAAACCAAAATATTTCAAATAACTTTTTTTTTCTTTTTCCCGTTATTTGGGTGCAAAATAAGGACAAAAACAGAAAACCAAAATATTTCAAATAATATTTTTTTCTTTTTTCCCGTTATTTGGGTGCAAAATAAGGACAAAAACAGAAAACCGAAATATTTCAAATAACTTCTTTTTCTCTTTTTTCCCCTTATTTGGGTGCAAAATAAGGACAAAAACAGAAAAACAAAATATTTCAAATGACTTTTGTTTTCTTTTTTCCCGTTATTTGGGTGCAAAATAAGGACAAAAACAGAAAACCGAAATATTTCAAATAACTTTTTTTTTCTTTTTTCCCGTTATTTGGGTGCAAAATAAGGACAAAAACAGAAAACCAAAATATTTCAATAACTTTTTTTTTCTTTTTTCCCGTTATTTTTTTCTTTTTTCCCGTTATTTAGAAAACCGAAATATTTCAAATAACTTTTTTTTTCTTTTTTCCCGTTATTTGGGTGCAAAATAAGGACAAAAACAGAAAACCAAAATATTTCAAATAAGTTTTTTTTGCTTTTTTCCCGTTATTTGGGTGCAAAATAAGGACAAATTCAGAAAACCAAAATATTTCAAATAATCTTTTTTTTATTTTTTCCCGATATTTGGGTGCAAAATAAGGACAAAAACAGAAAACCAAAATATTTTAAATAACTTCTTTTTTATTTTTTCCCGTTATTTGGGTGCAAAATAAGGACAAAAACAGAAAACCGAAATATTTCAAATAACTTTTTTTTTATTTCTTCCCGTTATTTGGGTGCAAAATAAGGACAAAAACAGAAAACCAAAATATTTCAAATAACTTTTTTTTTCTTTTTTCCCGTTATTTAGGTGCTAAATAAGGACAAAAGCAGAAAACCGAAATATTATAAATAACTTTTTTTTTATTTATTCCCGTTATTTGGGTGCAAAATAAGGACAAAAACAGAAAACCGAAATATTTCAAATAACTTTTTTTTTCTTTTTTCCCGTTATTTGGGTGCAAAATAAGGACAAAAACAGAAAACCAAAATATTTCAAATAACTTTTTTTTTCTTTTTTCCCGTTATTTGGGTGCAAAATAAGGACAAAAACAGAAAACCGAAATATTTCAAATAACTTTTTTTTTATTTTTTGCCGTTATTTGGGTGCAAAATAAGGACAAAAACAGAAAACCAAAATATTTCAAATATATTTTTTTAAATTTTTTCCCATTATTTGGGTGCAAAATAAGGACAAAAACAGAAAACCAAAATATTTCAAATAATTTTTTTTTCTTTTTCCCGTTATTTGGGTGCAAAATAAGGACAAAACCAGAAAACCAAAATATTTCAAATAATTTTTTTTCCTTTTTTCCCGTTATTTGGGTGCAAAATAAGCACAAAAACAGAAAAACAAAATATTTCAAATGACTATTGTTTTCTTTTTTCCCGTTATTTGGGGGCAAAATAAGGACAAAAACAGAAAACCGAAATATTTCAACTAACTTTTTTTTTCTTTTTTCCCGTTATTTGGGTGCAAAATAAGGACAAAAACAGAAAACCGAAATATTTCAAATAATTTTTTTTTATTTTTTCCCGTTATTTGGGTGCAAAATAAGGACAAAAACAGAAAACCAAAATATTTCAAATAATATTTTTTTCTTTTTTCCCGTTATTTGGGTGCAAAATAAGGACAAAAACAGAAAACCGAAATATTTCAAATAACTTCTTTTTCTCTTTTTTCCCCTTATTTGGGTGCAAAATAAGGACAAAAACAGAAAACCGAAATATTTCAAATAACTGTTTTTTTTATTTTTTCCCTTTATTTGGGTACAAAATAAGGACAAAAACAGAAAACCAAAATATTTCAAATAACTTTTTTTTAATTTTTTCCCGTTATTTGGGTGCAAAATAAGGACAAAAACAGAAAACCAAAATATTTCAAATACATTTTTATTTATTTTTTCCCGTAATTTGGGTGCAAAATAAGGACAAAAACAGAAAAACAAAATATTTCAAATGACTTTTGTTTTCTTTTTTCCCGTTATTTGGGTGCAAAATAAGGACAAAAACAGAAAACCGAAATATTTCAAATAACTTTTTTTTTCTTTTTTCCCGTTATTTGGGTGCAAAATAAGGACAAAAACAGAAAACCAAAATATTTCAAATAACTTTTTTTTTCTTTTTTCCCGTTATTTGGGTGCAAAATAAGGACAAAAACAGAAAACCGAAATATTTCAAATAACTTTTTTTTTATTTTTTGCCGTTATTTGGGTGCAAAATAAGGACAAAAACAGAAAACCGAAATATTTCAAATAACTTTTTTTTTATTTTTTCCCGTTATTTGGGTGCAAAATAAGGACAAAAACAGAAAACCAAAATATTTCAAATAAATTTTTTTTTATTTTTTACCATTATTTGGGTGCAAAATAAGGACAAAAACAGAAAACCAAAATATTTCAAATAATTTTTTTTTCTTTTTCCCGTTATTTGGGTGCAAAATAAGGACAAAACCAGAAAACCAAAATATTTCAAATAACTTTTTTTTTCTTTTTTCCCGTTATTTGGGTGTAAAATAAGGACAAAAACAGAAAACCAAAATATTTCAAATAACTTTTTTTTTCTTTTTCCCGTTATTTGGGTGCAAAATAAGGACAATAACAGAAAACCAAAATATTTCAAATAATTTTTTTTTCTTTTTCCCGTTATTTGGGTGCAAAATAAGGACAAAAACAGAAATCCAAAATATTTCAAATAATTTTTTTTCCTTTTTTCCCGTTATTTGGGTGCAAAATAAGCACAAAAACAGAAAAACAAAATATTTCAAATGACTTTTGTTTTCGTTTTTCCCGTTATTTGGGTGCAAAATAAGGACAAAAACAGAAAACCGAAATATTTCAAATAACTTTTTTTTTCTTTTTCCCGTTATTTGGGTGCAAAATAAGGACAAAAACAGAAAACCAAAATATTAAAAATAACTTTTTTTTTCTTTTTTCCCGTTATTTGGGTGTAAAATAAGGACAAAAACAGAAAACCAAAATATTTCAAATAACTTTTTTTTTCTTTTTCCCGTTATTTGGGTGCAAAATAAGGACAATAACAGAAAACCAAAATATTTCAAATAATTTTTTTTCCTTTTTTCCCGTTATTTGGGTGCAAAATAAGAACAAAAACAGAAAACCAAAATATTTCAAATAACTTTTTTTTTCTTTTTCCCGTTATTTGGGTGCAAAATAAGGACAAAAACAGAAAACCAAAATATTAAAAATAACTTTTTTTTTCTTTTTTCCCGTTATTTGGGTGTAAAATAAGGACAAAAACAGAAAACCAAAATATTTCAAATAACTTTTTTTTTCTTTTTCCCGTTATTTGGGTGCAAAATAAGGACAATAACAGAAAACCAAAATATTTCAAATAATTTTTTTTCCTTTTTTCCCGTTATTTGGGTGCAAAATAAGGACAAAAACAGAAAACCAAAATATTTCAAATAACTTTTTTTTTCTTTTTCCCGTTATTTGGGTGCAAAATAAGGACAAAAACAGAAATCCAAAATATTTCAAATAATTTTTTTTCCTTTTTTCCCGTTATTTGGGTGCAAAATAAGCACAAAAACAGAAAAACAAAATATTTCAAATGACTTTTGTTTTCGTTTTTCCCGTTATTTGGGTGCAAAATAAGGACAAAAACAGAAAACCGAAATATTTCAAATAACTTTTTTTTTTTTTTCCCCCGTTATTTGGATGCAAAATAAGGACAAAAACAGAAAACCGAAATATTTCAAATAACTTTTTTTTTATTTTTTCCCGTTATTTGGGTGTAAAATAAGGACAAAAACAGAAAACCGAAATATTTCAAATAACTTTTTTTTTATTTTTTCCCGTTATTTGGTTGCAAAATAAGGACAAAAACAGAAAACCAAAATATTTCAAATAAATTTTTTTTTATTTTTTCCCATTATTTGGGTACAAAATGAGGACAAAAACAGAAAACCAAAATATTCAAAAAACTAAGGACAAAAAACTTTTTTTTTCTTTTTTCCCGTAATTTGGGTGCAAAATAAGGACAAAAAGAGAAAACCGAAATATTTCAAATAACTTTTTTTTTATTTTTTCCCGTTATTTGGGTGCAAAATAAGGACAAAAACAGAAAACCTAAATATTTCAAATAACTTTTTTTTTATTTTTTCCCGTTATTTGGGTACAAAATAAGGACAAAAACAGAAAACCAAAATATTTCAAATAACTTTTTTTTTAATTTTTTCCCATTATTTGGGTGCAAAATAAGGACAAAAACAGAAAACCAAAATATTTCAAATAACTTTTTTTTAATTTTTTCCCGTTATTTGGGTGCAAAATAAGGACAAAAACAGAAAACCAAAATATTTCAAATAAATTTTTATTTATTTTTTCCTGTTATTTGGGTGCAAAATAAGGACAAAAACAGAAAAACAAAATATTTCAAATGACTTTTGTTTTCTTTTTTCCCATTATTTGGGTGCAAAATAAGGACAAAAACAGAAAACCGAAATATTTCAAATAACTTTTTTTTTCTTTTTTCCCGTTATTTGGGTGCAAAATAAGGACAAAAACAGAAAACCAAAATATTTCAAATAACTTTTTTTTTCTTTTTTCCCGTTATTTGGGTGCAAAATAAGGACAAAAACAGAAAACCGAAATATTTCAAATAACTTTTTTTTTATTTTTTCCCGTTATTTGGTTGCAAAATAAGGACAAAAACAGAAAACCGAAATATTTCAAATAACTTTTTTTTTATTTTTTCCCGTTATTTGGGTGCAAAATAAGCACAAAAACAGAAAACCAAAATATTTCAAATAAATTTTTTTTTATTTTTTCCCATTATTTTTGTGCAAAATAAGGACAAAAACAGAAAACCAAAATATTTCAAATAACTTTTTTTTTCTTTTTCCCGTTATTTGGGTGCAAAATAAGGACAAAAACAGAAAACCAAAATATTTCAAATAACTTTTTTTTTATTTTTTCCCGTTAAAATATTTCAAATAACTTTTTTTTTCTTTTTTCCCGTTATTTGCGTGCAAAATAAGGACAAAAACAGAAAACCGAAATATTTCAAATAACTTTTTTTTTATTTTTTCCCGTTATTTGGGTGCAAAATAAGGACAAAAACAGAAAACCAAAACATTTCAAATAAATTTTTATTTATTTTTTCCTGTTATTTGGGTGCAAAATAAGGACAAAAACAGAAAAACAAAACACTTCAAATGATTTTTTTTTCTTTTTTCCCGTTATTTGGGTGCAAAATAAGGACAAAAACAGAAAACCAAAATATTTCAAATAACTTTTTTTTTCTTTTTCCCGTTATTTGGGTGCAAAATAAGGACAAAAACAGAAAACCAAAATATTTCAAATAATTTTTTTTCCTTTTTTCCCGTTATTTGGGTGCAAAATAAGCACAAAAACAGAAAAACAAAATATTTCAAATGACTTTTGTTTTCTTTTTTCCCGTTATTTGGGTGCAAAATAAGGACAAAAACAGAAAACCGAAATATTTCAGTTACTTTTTTTTTTTTTTTCCTGTTTTTTGGGTGCAAAATAAGGACAAAAACAGAAAATCAAAATATTTCAAATAACTTTTTTTTTATTTTTCCCGTTATTTGGGTGCAAAATAAGGACAAAAACAGAAAACCGAAATATTTCAAATAACTTTTTTTATATTTTTTCCCGTTATTTGGGTGCAAAATAAGGAAAAAAACAGAAAACCAAAATATTTCAAATACATTTTTTTTTATATTTTCCCATTATTTGGTTGCCAAATAAGGACAAAAACAGAAAACCAAAATATTTCAAATAACTTTTTTTTTCTTTTTCCCGTTATTTGGGTGCAAAATAAGGACAAAAACAGAAAACCAAAATATTTCAAATCATATTTTTTTCTTTTTTCCCGTTATTTGGGTGCAAAATAAGGACAAAAACAGAAAACCGAAATATTTCAAATAACTTCTTTTTCTCTTTTTTCCCCTTATTTGGGTGCAAAATAAGGACAAAAACAGAAAAACAAAATATTTCAAATGACTTTTGTTTTCTTTTTTCCCGTTATTTGGGTGCAAAATAAGGACAAAAACAGAAAACCGAAATATTTCAAATAACTTTTTTTTTCTTTTTTCCCGTTATTTGGGTGCAAAATAAGGACAAAAACAGAAAACCAAAATATTTCAATAACTTTTTTTTTCTTTTTTCCCGTTATTTTTTTCTTTTTTCCCGTTATTTAGAAAACCGAAATATTTCAAATAACTTTTTTTTTCTTTTTTCCCGTTATTTGGGTGCAAAATAAGGACAAAAACAGAAAACCAAAATATTTCAAATAAGTTTTTTTTGCTTTTTTCCCGTTATTTGGGTGCAAAATAAGGACAAATCCAGAAAACCAAAATATTTCAAATAATCTTTTTTTTATTTTTTCCCGATATTTGGGTGCAAAATAAGGACAAAAACAGAAAACCAAAATATTTTAAATAACTTCTTTTTTATTTTTTCCCGTTATTTGGGTGCAAAATAAGGACAAAAACAGAAAACCGAAATATTTCAAATAACTTTTTTTTTATTTCTTCCCGTTATTTGGGTGCAAAATAAGGACAAAAAAAGAAAACCAAAATATTTCAAATAACTTTTTTTTTCTTTTTTCCCGTTATTTAGGTGCTAAATAAGGACAAAAGCAGAAAACCGAAATATTATAAATAACTTTTTTTTTATTTATTCCCGTTATTTGGGTGCAAAATAAGGACAAAAACAGAAAACCGAAATATTTCAAATAACTTTTTTTTTCTTTTTTCCCGTTATTTGGGTGCAAAATAAGGACAAAAACAGAAAACCAAAATATTTCAAATAACTTTTTTTTTCTTTTTTCCCGTTATTTGGGTGCAAAATAAGGACAAAAACAGAAAACCGAAATATTTCAAATAACTTTTTTTTTATTTTTTGCCGTTATTTGGGTGCAAAATAAGGACAAAAACAGAAAACCGAAATATTTCAAATAACTTTTTTTTTATTTTTTCCCGTTATTTGGGTGCAAAATAAGGACAAAAACAGAAAACCAAAATATTTCAAATAAATTTTTTTTTATTTTTTACCATTATTTGGGTGCAAAATAAGGACAAAAACAGAAAACCAAAATATTTCAAATAACTTTTTTTTTCTTTTTCCCGTTATTTGGGTGCAAAATAAGGACAAAAACAGAAAACCAAAATATTAAAAATAACTTTTTTTTTCTTTTTTCCCGTTATTTGGGTGCAAAATAAGGACAAAAACAGAAAACCAAAATATTTCAAATAACTTTTTTTTTCTTTTTCCCGTTATTTGGGTGCAAAATAAGGACAATAACAGAAAACCAAAATATTTCAAATAATTTTTTTTCCTTTTTTCCCGTTATTTGGGTGCAAAATAAGGACAAAAACAGAAAACCAAAATATTTCAATTAACTTTTTTTTTCTTTTTCCCGTTATTTGGGTGCAAAATAAGGACAAAAACAGAAATCCAAAATATTTCAAATAATTTTTTTTCCTTTTTTCCCGTTATTTGGGTGCAAAATAAGCACAAAAACAGAAAAACAAAATATTTCAAATGGCTTTTGTTTTCGTTTTTCCCGTTATTTGGGTGCAAAATAAGGACGAAAACAGAAAACCGAAATATTTCAAATAACTTTTTTTTTCTTTTTTCCCGTTATTTGGATGCAAAATAAGGACAAAAACAGAAAACCGAAATATTTCAAATAACTTTTTTTTTATTTTTTCCCGTTATTTGGGTGCAAAATAAGGACAAAAACAGAAAACCGAAATATTTCAAATAACTTTTTTTTTATTTTTTCCCGTTATTTGGGTGCAAAATAAGGACAAAAACAGAAAACCAAAATATTTCAAATAAATTTTTTTTTATTTTTTCCCATTATTTGGGTACAAAATAAGGACAAAAACAGAAAACCAAAATATTCAAAAAACTAAGGACAAAAAACTTTTTTTTTCTTTTTTCCCGTAATTTGGGTGCAAAATAAGGACAAAAAGAGAAAACCGAAATATTTCAAATAACTTTTTTTTTATTTTTTCCCGTTATTTGGGTGCAAAATAAGGACAAAAACAGAAAACCTAAATATTTCAAATAACTTTTTTTTTATTTTTTCCCGTTATTTGGGTACAAAATAAGGACAAAAACAGAAAACCAAAATATTTCAAATAACTTTTTTTTAATTTTTTCCCGTTATTTGGGTGCAAAATAAGGACAAAAACAGAAAACCAAAATATTTCAAATAAATTTTTATTTATTTTTTCCTGTTATTTGGGTGCAAAATAAGGACAAAAACATAAAAACAAAATATTTCAAATGACTTTTGTTTTCTTTTTTCCCATTATTTGGGTGCAAAATAAGGACAAAAACAGAAAACCGAAATATTTCAAATAACTTTTTTTTTCTTTTTTCCCGTTATTTGGGTGCAAAATAAGGACAAAAACAGAAAACCAAAATATTTCAAATAACTTTTTTTTTCTTTTTTCCCGTTATTTGGGTGCAAAATAAGGACAAAAACAGAAAACCGAAATATTTCAAATAACTTTTTTTTTATTTTTTCCCGTTATTTGGTTGCAAAATAAGGACAAAAACAGAAAACCGAAATATTTCAAATAACTTTTTTTTTATTTTTTTCCCGTTATTTGGGTGCAAAATAAGCACAAAAACAGAAAACCAAAATATTTCAAATAAATTTTTTTTTATTTTTTCCCATTATTTTTGTGCAAAATAAGGACAAAAACAGAAAACCAAAATATTTCAAATAACTTTTTTTTTTCTTTTTCCCGTTATTTTGGGTGCAAAATAAGGACAAAAACAGAAAACCAAAATATTTCAAATAACTTTTTTTTTATTTTTTCCCGTTAAAATATTTCAAATAACTTTTTTTTTTCTTTTTTCCCGTTATTTGCGTGCAAAATAAGGACAAAAACAGAAAACCGAAATATTTCAAATAACTTTTTTTTTATTTTTTCTTGTTATTTGGGTGCAAAATAAGGACAAAAAGAGAAAACCAAAATATTTCAAATAAATTTTTATTTATTTTTTCCTGTTATTTGGGTGCAAAATAAGGACAAAAACAGAAAAACAAAATACTTCAAATGATTTTTTTTTCTTTTTTCCCGTTATTTGGGTGCAAAATAAGCACAAAAACAGAAAAACAAAATATTTCAAATGACTTTTGTTTTCTTTTTTCCCGTTATTTGGGTGCAAAATAAGGACAAAAACAGAAAACCGAAATATTTCAGTTACTTTTTTTTTTTTTCCTGTTATTTGGGTGCAAAATAAGGACAAAAACAGAAAATCAAAATATTTCAAATAACTTTTTTTTTATTTTTCCCGTTATTTGGGTGCAAAATAAGGACAAAAACAGAAACCGAAATATTTCAAATAACTTTTTTTATATTTTTTCCCGTTATTTGGGTGCAAAATAAGGAAAAAAACAGAAAACCAAAATATTTCAAATAAATTTTTTTTTATATTTTCCCATTATTTGGTTGCCAAATAAGGACAAAAACAGAAAACCAAAATATTTCAAATAACTTTTTTTTTCTTTTTCCCGTTATTTGGGTGCAAAATAAGGACAAAAACAGAAAACCAAAATATTTCAAATATTTTTTTTTTCTTTTTTCCCGTTATTTGGGTGCAAAATAAGGACAAAAACAGAAAACCGAAATATTTCAAATAACTTCTTTTTCTCTTTTTTCCCCTTATTTGGGTGCAAAATAAGGACAAAAACAGAAAAACAAAATATTTCAAATGACTTTTGTTTTCTTTTTTCCCGTTATTTGGGTGCAAAATAAGGACAAAAACAGAAAACCGAAATATTTCAAATAACTTTTTTTTTCTTTTTTCCCGTTATTTGGGTGCAAAATAAGGACAAAAACAGAAAACCAAAATATTTCAATAACTTTTTTTTTCTTTTTTCCCGTTATTTTTTTCTTTTTTCCCGTTATTTAGAAAACGGAAATATTTCAAATAACTTTTTTTTTCTTTTTTCCCGTTATTTGGGTGCAAAATAAGGACAAAAACAGAAAACCAAAATATTTCAAATAAGTTTTTTTTGCTTTTTTCCCGTTATTTGGGTGCAAAATAAGGACAAATCCAGAAAACCAAAATATTTCAAATAATCTTTTTTTTATTTTTTCCCGATATTTGGGTGCAAAATAAGGACAAAAACAGAAAACCAAAATATTTTAAATAACTTCTTTTTTATTTTTTCCCGTTATTTGGGTGCAAAATAAGGACAAAAACAGAAAACCGAAATATTTCAAATAACTTTTTTTTTATTTCTTCCCGTTATTTGGGTGCAAAATAAGGACAAAAACAGAAAACCAAAATATTTCAAATAACTTTTTTTTTCTTTTTTCCCGTTATTTAGGTGCTAAATAAGGACAAAAGCAGAAAACCGAAATATTATAAATAACTTTTTTTTTATTTATTCCCGTTATTTGGGTGCAAAATAAGGACAAAAACAGAAAACCGAAATATTTCAAATAACTTTTTATATATTTCAAATAAGGATAAAAACAGAAAACCGAAATATTTCAAATAATTTTTTTTTCTTTTTTCCCGTTATTTGGGTGCAAAATAAGGACAAAAAAAGAAAACAAAAATATTTCAAATAACTTTTTTTTTCTTTTTTCCCGTTATTTGGGTGCAAAATAAGGACAAAAACAGAAAACCAAAATATTTTAAATAATTTTTTTTTTATTTTTTCCCGTTATTTGGTTGCAAAATAAGGACAAAAACAGAAAACCAAAATATTTCAAATAAATTTTTTTTTATTTTTTTCCCATTATTTTAGTGCAAAATAAGGACAAAAACAGAAAACCAAAATATTTCAAATAACTTTTTTTTTCTTTTTCCCGTTATTTGGGTGCAAAATAAGGACAAAAACAGAAAACCAAAATATTTCAAATAACTTTTTTTTTATTTTTTCCCGTTAAAATATTTCAAATAACTTTTTTTTTCTTTTTTCCCGTTATTTGCGTGCAAAATAAGGACAAAAACAGAAAACCGAAATATTTCAAATAACTTTTTTTTTATTTTTTCTTGTTATTTGGGTGCAAAATAAGGACAAAAACAGAAAACCAAAATATTTCAAATAAATTTTTATTTATTTTTTCCTGTTATTTGGGTGAAAAATAAGGACAAAAACAGAAAAACAAAATACTTCAAATGATTTTTTTTTTCTTTTTTCCCGTTATTTGGGTGCAAAATAAGGACAAAAACAGAAAACCAAAATATTTCAAATAACTTTTTTTTTCTTTTTCCCGTTATTTGGGTGCAAAATAAGCACAAAAACAGAAAAACAAAATATTTCAAATGACTTTTGTTTTCTTTTTTCCCGTTATTTGGGTGCAAAATAAGGACAAAAACAGAAAACCGAAATATTTCAGTTACTTTTTTTTTTTTTCCTGTTATTTGGGTGCAAAATAAGGACAAAAACAGAAAATCAAAATATTTCAAATAACTTTTTTTTTATTTTTCCCGTTATTTGGGTGCAAAATAAGGACAAAAACAGAAAACCGAAATATTTCAAATAACTTTTTTTATATTTTTTCCCGTTATTTGGGTGCAAAATAAGGAAAAAAACAGAAAACCAAAATATTTCAAATAAATTTTTTTTTATATTTTCCCATTATTTGGTTGCCAAATAAGGACAAAAACAGAAAACCAAAATATTTCAAATAATATTTTTTTCTTTTTTCCCGTTATTTGGGTGCAAAATAAGGACAAAAACAGAAAAACAAAATATTTCAAATGACTTTTGTTTTCTTTTTTCCCGTTATTTGGGTGCAAAATAAGGACAAAAACAGAAAACCGAAATATTTCAAATAACTTTTTTTTTCATTTTTCCCGTTATTTGGGTGCAAAATAAGGACAAAAACAGAAAACCAAAATATTTCAATAACTTTTTTTTTCTTTTTTCCCGTTATTTTTTTCTTTTTTCCCGTTATTTAGAAAACCGAAATATTTCAAATAACTTTTTTTTTCTTTTTTCCCGTTATTTGGGTGCAAAATAAGGACAAAAACAGAAAACCAAAATATTTCAAATAAGTTTTTTTGCTTTTTTCCCGTTATTTGGGTGCAAAATAAGGACAAATCCAGAAAACCAAAATATTTCAAATAATCTTTTTTTTATTTTTTCCCGATATTTGGGTGCAAAATAAGGACAAAAACAGAAAACCAAAATATTTTAAATAACTTCTTTTTTATTTTTTCCCGTTATTTGGGTGCAAAATAAGGACAAAAACAGAAAACCGAAATATTTCAAATAACTTTTTTTTTTATTTCTTCCCGTTATTTGGGTGCAAAATAAGGACAAAAACAGAAAACCAAAATATTTCAAATAACTTTTTTTTTCTTTTTTCCCGTTATTTAGGTGCTAAATAAGGACAAAAGCAGAAAACCGAAATATTATAAATAACTTTTTTTTTATTTATTCCCGTTATTTGGGTGCAAAATAAGGACAAAAACAGAAAACCGAAATATTTCAAATAACTTTTTATATATTTCAAATAAGGATAAAAACAGAAAACCGAAATATTTCAAATAATTTTTTTTTCTTTTTTCCCGTTATTTGGGTGCAAAATAAGGACAAAAAAAGAAAACAAAAATATTTCAAATAACTTTTTTTTTCTTTTTTCCCGTTATTTGGGTGCAAAATAAGGACAAAAACAGAAAACCAAAATATTTCAAATAACTTTTTTTTTATTTTTTCCCGTTATTTGGTTGCAAAATAAGGACAAAAACAGAAAACCAAAATATTTCAAATAACTTTTTTTTTCTTTTTTCCCGTTATTTGGGTTGCAAAATAAGGACAAAAACAGAAAACCAAAATATTTCAAATAACTTTTTTTTTCTTTTTTCCCGTTATTTGGGTGCAAAATAAGGACAAAAACAGAAAACCAAAATATTTAAAATAACTTTTTTTCTTTTTTCCCGTTATTTGGCTACAAAATAAGGACAAGAACAGAAAACCAAAATATTTCAAATAACTTTTTTTTCTTTTTTCCCGTTATATGGGTGCAAAATAAGGACAAAAACTGAATAACAAAATATATCAAAAATTGTTTTTTTTTCTTTTTTCCCGTTATTTGGGTGCAAAATAAGGACAAAAACAGAAAACCAAAATATTTCAAATAACTTTTTTTTTATTTTTTCCAGTTATTTGGGTGCAAAATAACGACAAAAACAGAAAACCAAAATATTTCAAATAACTTTTTTTTTATTTTTTCCCGTTATTTGGGTGCAAAATAAGGACAAAACCAGAAAACCTAAATATTTCAAATCACTGTTTTTTTTCCCCCGTTAATTGGGTGCAAAATAAGGACAAAAACAGAAAACCAAAATATTTCAAATAACTTTTTTTTCTTTATTCCCGTTATTTGGGTGCAAAATAAGGACAAAAACAGAAAACCAAAATATTTCAAATAACTTTTTTTTTCTTTTTTCCCGTTATTTGGGTGCAAAATAAGGACAAAAACAGAAAACCAAAATATTTCAAATAAGTTTTTTTTTCCTTTTTCCCGTTATTTGGGTGCAAAATAAGGACAAATCCAGAAAACCAAAATATTTCAAATAATCTTTTTTTTATTTTTTCCCGATATTTGGGTGCAAAATAAGGACAAAAACAGAAAACCAAAATATTTCAAATGACTTTTGTTTTCTTTTTTCCCGTTATTTGGGTGCAAAATAAGGACAAAAAAAGAAAACAAAAATATTTCAAATAACTTTTTTTTTCTTTTTTCCCGTTATTTGGGTGCAAAATAAGGACAAAAACAGAAAACCAAAATATTTCAAATAACTTTTTTTTTATTTTTTCCCGTTATTTGGTTGCAAAATAAGGACAAAAACAGAAAACCAAAATATTTCAAATAACTTTTTTTTTCTTTTTTCCCGTTATTTGGGTTGCAAAATAAGGACAAAAACAGAAAACCAAAATATTTCAAATAACTTTTTTTTTCTTTTTTCCCGTTATTTGGGTGCAAAATAAGGACAAAAACAGAAAACCAAAATATTTAAAATAACTTTTTTCTTTTTTCCCGTTATTTGGCTACAAAATAAGGACAAGAACAGAAAACCAAAATATTTCAAATAACTTTTTTTTCTTTTTTCCCGTTATATGGGTGCAAAATAAGGACAAAAACTGAAAAACAAAATATATCAAAAATTCTTTTTTTTTCTTTTTTCCCGTTATTTGGGTGCAAAATAAGGACAAAAACAGACAACCAAAATATTTCAAATAACTTTTTTTTTATTTTTTCCCGTTATTTGGGTGCAAAATAAGGACAAAAACAGAAAACCTAAATATTTCAAATCACTGTTTTTTTCCCCCGTTAATTGGGTGCAAAATAAGGACAAAAACAGAAAACCAAAATATTTCAAATAACTTTTTTTTCTTTTTTCCCGTTATTTGGGTGCAAAATAAGGACAAAAACAGAACACCAAAATATTTCAAATAACTTTTTTTTTTCTTTTTTCCCGTTATTTGGGTGCAAAATAAGGACAAAAACAGAAAACCAAAATATTTCAAATAAGTTTTTTTTTCCTTTTTCCCGTTATTTGGGTGCAAATTAAGGACAAATCCAGAAAACCAAAATATTTCAAATAATCTTTTTTTTATTTTTTCCCGATATTTGGGTGCAAAATAAGGACAAAAACAGAAAACCAAAATATTTTAAATAACTTCTTTTTTATTTTTTCCCGTTATTTGGGTGCAAAATAAGGACAAAAACAGAAAACCGAAATATTTCAAATAACTTTTTTTTTATTTCTTCCCGTTATTTGGGTGCAAAATAAGGACAAAAACAGAAAACCAAAATATTTCAAATAACTTTTTTTTTCTTTTTTCCCGTTATTTGGGTGCAAAATAAGGACAAAAACAGAAAACCGAAATATTTCAAATAACTTTTTTTTTCTTTTTTCCCGTTATTTGGCTGCAAAATAAGGACAAAAACAGAAGACCAAAATATTTCAAATAACTTTTTTTTTCTTTTTTCCCGTTATTTGGGTGGAAAATAAGGACAAAAACAGAAAACCAAAATATTTCAAATAACTTTTTTTTTCTTTTTTCCCGTTATTTGGGTGCAAAATAAGGACAAAAAATGAAAACCAAAATATTTCAAATAATCTTTTTTTTATTTTTTCCCGATATTTGGGTGCAAAATAAGGACAAAAACAGAAAACCAACATATTTTAAATAACTTCTTTTTTATTTTTTCCCTTTATTTGGGTGCAAAATAAGGACAAAAACAGAAAACCGAAATATTTCAAATGACTTTTTTTTATTTCTTCCCGTTATTTGGGTGCAAAATAAAGACAAACACAGAAAACCAAAATATTTCAAATAACTTTTTTTTTCTTTTTTCCCGTTATTTGGGTGCAAAATAAGGACAAAAACAAAAAACCGAAATATTTCAAATAACTTTTTTTTTCTTTTTTCCCGTTATTTGGGTGCAAAATAAGGACAAAAAATGAAAACCAAAATATTTCAAATAACTTTTTTTCTTTTTTCCCGTTATTTGGGTGCAAAATAAGGACAAAAACAGAAAACCGAAATATTTCAAATAACTTTTTTTTTCTTTTTTCCCGTTATTTGGGTGCAAAATAAGGACAAAAACAGCAAACCTAAATATTTCAAATAACTTTTTTTTTCTTTTTTCGCGTTATTTGGGTGCAAAATAAGGACAAAAACAGAAAACAAAAATATTTCAAATAATCTTTTTTTATTTTTTCCCGATATTTGGGTGCAAAATAAGGACAAAAACAGAAAACCAAAATATTTCAAATAACTTTTTTTTTATTTTTTCCCGTTATTTGGGTGCAAAATAAGGACAAAAACAGAAAACCAAAATATTTCAACTAACTTTTTTTTTATTTTTTCCCTTTATTTGGGTGCAAAATAAGGACAAAAAATGAAAACCAAAATATTTCAAATAACTTTTTATATATTTTAAATAAGGACAAAAACAGAAAACCGAAATATTTCAAATAACTCTTCTTTAATTTTTTCCGTTATTTGGGTGCAAAATAAAGACAAAAACAGAAAACCAAAATATTTCAAATAACTTTTTTTTAACTTTTTTCCCGTTATTTGGGTGCAAAATATCGGCAAAAACAGAAAACCGAAATATTTCAAATAACTTTTTTTTCTTTTTTCCCGTTATTTGGGTGCAAAATAAGGACAAAAACAGAAAACCAAAATATTTCAAATAACTTTTTTTTTATTTTTTCCCATTATTTGGGTGCAAAATAAGGACAAAAACAGAAAACCAAAATATTTCAACTAACTTTTTTTTTATTTTTTCCCTTTATTTGGGTGCAAAATAAGGACAAAAAATGAAAACCAAAATATTTCAAATAACTTTTTTCTTTTTTCCCGTAATTTGGGTGCAAAATAAGGACAAAAACAGAAAACCAAAATATTTCAAATAACTTTTTATATATTTCAAATAAGGACAAAAACAGAAAACCAAAATATTTCAACTAACTTTTTTTTTATTTTTTCCCTTTATTTGGGTGCAAAATAAGGACAAAAAATGAAAACCAAAATATTTCAAATAACTTTTTTCTTTTTTCCCGTTATTTGGGTGCAAAATAAGGACAAAAACAGAAAACCAAAATATTTCAAATAACTTTTTTTTTCTTTTTTCCCGTTATTTGGGTGCGAAATAAGGACAAAAACAGAAAACCGAAATATTTCAAATAACTTTTTATATATTTCAAATAAGGACAAAAACAGAAAACCAAAATATTTCAACTAACTTTTTTTTTATTTTTTCCCTTTATTTGGGTGCAAAATAAGGACAAAAAATGAAAACCAAAATATTTCAAATAACTTTTTATATATTTTAAATAAGGACAAAAACAGAAAACCGAAATATTTCAAATAACTCTTCTTTAATTTTTTCCGTTATTTGGGTGCAAAATAAAGACAAAAACAGAAAACCAAAATATTTCAAATAACTTTTTTTTAACTTTTTTCCCGTTATTTGGGTGCAAAATATCGGCAAAAACAGAAAACCGAAATATTTCAAATAACTTTTTTTTCTTTTTTCCCGTTATTTGGGTGCAAAATAAGGACAAAAACAGCAAACCTAAATATTTCAAATAACTTTTTTTTCTTTTTTCGCGTTATTTGGGTGCAAAATAAGGACAAAAACAGAAAACAAAAATATTTCAAATAATCTTTTTTTATTTTTTCCCGATATTTGGGTGCAAAATAAGGACAAAAACAGAAAACCAAAATATTTTAAATAACTTCTTTTTTATTTTTTCCCTGTTATTTGGGTGCAAAATAAGGACAAAAACAGAAAACCGAAATATTTCAAATAACTTTTTTTTTATATCTTCCCGTTATTTGGGTGCAAAATAAGGACAAAAACAGAAAACCAAAATATTTCAAATAACTTTTTTTTTATTTTTTCCCGTTATTTGGGTGCAAAATAAGGACAAAAACAGAAAACCGACATATTTCAAATAACTTTTTTTTTCTTTTTTCCCGTTATTTGGGTGCGAAATAAGGACAAAAACAGAAAACCGAAATATTTCAAATAACTTTTTATATATTTCAAATAAGGACAAAAACAGAAAACCGAAATATTTCAAATAACTCTTTTTTTATTTTTTCCGTTATTTGGGTGCAAAATAAAGACAAAAACAGAAAACCAAAATATTTCAAATAACTTTTTTTTTACATTTTTCCCGTAATTTGGGTGCAAAATATCGGCAAAAACAGAAAACCGAAATATTTCAAACAACTTTTTTTTCTTTTTTCCCGTTATTTGGGTGCAAAATAAGGACAAAAACAGTAAACCGAAATATTTCAAATAACTTTTTTTTTTATTTTTCCCCGTTATTTGGGTGCAAAATTAGGACAAAAACAGAAAGGCAAAATATTTCAGATATCTTTTTTTTTCTTTTTTCCCGTTATTTGGGTGCAAAATAAGAACAAAAACAGAAAACCAAAATATTTCAAATATTTTTTTTTTATTTTTTCCCGTTATTTGGGTGCAAAATAAGGACAAAAACAGAAAACCGAAATATTTCAAATAACTTTTTTTTTATTTTTTCCCGTTATTTGGGTGCAAAATAAGGACAAAAACAGAAAACCAAAATATTTCAAATAACTTTTTTTCCTTTTTTCCCGTTATTTGGGTGCAAAATAAGGACAAAAACAGAAAACCAAAATATTTCAAATAACTTTTTTTTCTTTTTTCCCGTTATTTGGGTGCAAAATAAGGACAAAAAATGAAAACCAAAATATTTCAAATAATCTTTTTTTTATTTTTTCCTGATATTTGGGTGCAAAATAAGGACAAAAACAGAAAACCAAAATATTTTAAATAACTTCTTTTTTATTTTTTCCCGTTATTTGGGTGCAAAATTAGGACAAAAACAGAAAACCGAAATATTTCAAATAACTTTTTTTTTATTTCTTCCCGTTATTTGGGTGCAAAATAAGGAAAAAACAGAAAACCAAAATATTTCAAATAACTTTTTTTTAACTTTTTTCCCGTTATTTGGGTGCAAAATATCGGCAAAAACAGAAAACCGAAATATTTCAAATAACTTTTTTTTCTTTTTTCCCGTTATTTGGGTGCAAAATAAGGACAAAAACAGAAAACCAAAATATTTCAAATAACTTTTTTTTTATTTTTTCCCGTTATTTGGGTGCAAAATAAGGACAAAAACAGAAAACCAAAATATTTCAACTAACTTTTTTTTATTTTTTCCCTTTATTTGGGTGCAAAATAAGGACAAAAAATTAAAACCAATATATTTCAAATAACTTTTTTTTCTTTTTTCCCGTTATTTGGGTGCAAAATAAGGACAAAAACAGAAAACCGAAATATTTCAAATGACTTTTTTTTTATTTCTTCCCGTTATTTGGGTGCAAAATAAGGACAAACACAGAAAACCAAAATATTTCAAATAACTTTTTTTTTCTTTTTTCCCGTTATTTGGGTGCAAAATAAGGACAAAAACAGAAAACCGAAATATTTCAAATAACTTTTTTTTTATTTTTTCCCGTTATTTGGGTGCAAAATAAGGACAAAAACAGAAAACCGAAATATTTCAAATAACTTTTTATATATTTTAAATAAGGACAAAAACAGAAAACCGAAATATTTCAAATAACTCTTCTTTAATTTTTTCCGTTATTTGGGTGCAAAATAAAGACAAAAACAGAAAACCAAAATATTTCAAATAACTTTTTTTTAACTTTTTTCCCGTTATTTGGGTGCAAAATATCAGCAAAAACAGAAAACCGAAATATTTCAAATAACTTTTTTTTCTTTTTTCCCGTTATTTGGGTGCAAAATAAGGACAAAAACAGAAAACCAAAATATTTCAAATAACTTTTTTTTTATTTTTTCCCGTTATTTGGGTGCAAAATAAGGACAAAAAAAGAAAACCAAAATATTTCAACTAACTTTTTTTTTATTTTTTCCCTTTATTTGGGTGCAAAATAAGGACAAAAAATGAAAACCAAAATATTTCAAATAACTTTTTTTTCTTTTTTCCCGTTATTTGGGTGCAAAATAAGGGCAAAAACAGAAAACCAAAATATTTCAAATAACTTTTTTTTTCTTTTTTCCCGTTATTTGGGTGCAAAATAAGGACAAAAACAGCAAACCTAAATATTTCAAATAACTTTTTTTTCTTTTTTCTCGTTATTTGGGTGCAAAATAAGGACAAAAACAGAAAACAAAAATATTTCAAATAATCTTTTTTTTATTTTTTCCCTATATTTGGGTGCAAAATAAGGACAAAAACAGAAAACCAAAATATTTTAAATAACTTCTTTTTTATTTTTTCCCTGTTATTTGGCTGCCAAATAAGGACAAAAACAGAAAACCGAAATATTTCAA
>OZ010648.1:20754832-20804304 GCA_963932195.1 Empis livida
AAAACCGAAATATTTCAAATAACTTTTTTTTTTTCCCCGTTATTTGGGTGCAAAATAAGGACAAAAACAGAAAACCGAAATATTTCAAATAACTTTTTTTTTTATTTTTCCCCGTTATTTGGGTGCAAAATTAGGACAAAAACAGAAAACCAAAATATTTCAAATAACTTTTTTTTTCTTTTTTCCCGTTATTTGGGTGCAAAATAAGGACAAAAAACAGAAAACCAAAATTTTTCAAATAACTTTTTTTTTCCTTTTTTTCCGTTATTTTGGTGCAAAATATGGACAAAAACAGCCAAAATATTTCAAATAACTTTTTTTTTCTTTTTTCCCGTTATTTGGGTGCAAAATAAGGACAAAAACAGAAAACCAAAATATTTTAAATAACTTCTTTTTTATTTTTTCCCGTTATTTGGGTGCAAAATAAGGACAAAAACAGAAAACCGAAATATTTCAAATAACTTTTTTTTTATATCTTCCCGTTATTTGGGTGCAAAATAAGGACAAAAACAGAAAACCAAAATATTTTAAATAACTTCTTTTTTATTTTTTCCCGTTATTTGGGTGCAAAATAAGGACAAAAACAGAAGACCAAAATATTTCAAATAACTTTTTTTTTTCTTTTTTCCCGTTATTTGGGTGGAAAATAAGGACAAAAACAGAAAACCAAAATATTTCAAATAACTTTTTTTTTCTTTTTTCCCGTTATTTGGGTGCAAAATAAGGACAAAAACAGAAAACCAAAATATTTTAAATAACTTCTTTTTTATTTTTTCCCGTTATTTGGGTGCAAAATAAGGACAAAAACAGAAAACCGAAATATTTCAAATAACTTTTTTTTTATATCTTCCCGTTATTTGGGTGCAAAATAAGGACAAAAACAGAAAACCAAAATATTTCAAATAACTTTTTTTTTATTTTTTCCCGTTATTTGGGTGCAAAATAAGGACAAAAACAGAAGACCAAAATATTTCAAATAACTTTTTTTTTTTTTTTCCCGTTATTTGGGTGGAAAATAAGGACAAAAACAGAAAACCAAAATATTTCAAATAACTTTTTTTTTCTTTTTTCCCGTTATTTGGGTGCAAAATAAGGACAAAAACAGAAAACCAAAATATTTTAAATAACTTCTTTTTTATTTTTTCCCGTTATTTGGGTGCAAAATAAGGACAAAAACAGAAAACCGAAATATTTCAAATAACTTTTTTTTTATATCTTCCCGTTATTTGGGTGCAAAATAAGGACAAAAACAGAAAACCAAAATATTTCAAATAACTTTTTTTTTATTTTTTCCCGTTATTTGGGTGCAAAATAAGGACAAAAACAGAAAACCGAAATATTTCAAATAACTTTTTTTTTCTTTTTTCCCGTTATTTGGGTGCGAAATAAGGACAAAAACAGAAAACCGAAATATTTCAAATAACTTTTTATATATTTCAAATAAGGACAAAAACAGAAAACCGAAATATTTCAAATAACTTTTTTTTTACATTTTTCCCGTTATTTGGGTTCAAAATATCGGCAAAAACAGAAAACCGAAATATTTCAAATAACTTTTTTTTTTTCCCCGTTATTTGGGTGCAAAATAAGGACAAAAACAGAAAACCGAAATATTTCAAATAACTTTTTTTTTTATTTTTCCCCGTTATTTGGGTGCAAAATTAGGACAAAAACAGAAAACCAAAATATTTCAAATAACTTTTTTTTTCTTTTTTCCCGTTATTTGGGTGCAAAATAAGGACAAAAAACAGAAAACCAAAATTTTTCAAATAACTTTTTTTTCCTTTTTTCCCGTTATTTTGGTGCAAAATATGGACAAAAACAGCCAAAATATTTCAAATAACTTTTTTTTTCTTTTTTCCCGTTATTTGGGTGCAAAATAAGGACAAAAACAGAAAACCGAAATATTTCAAATAACTTTTTTTTTATTTTTTCCCGTTATTTGGGTGCAAAATAAGGACAAAAAATGAAAACCAAAATATTTCACATAATCTTTTTTTTATTTTTTCCTGATATTTGGGTGCAAAATAAGGACAAAAACAGAAAACCAAAATATTTTAAATAACTTCTTTTTTATTTTTTCCCGTTATTTGGGTGCAAAATAAGGACAAAAACAGAAAACCGAAATATTTCAAATAACTTTTTTTTTATATCTTCCCGTTATTTGGGTGCAAAATAAGGACAAAAACAGAAGACCAAAATATTTCAAATAACTTTTTTTTTCTTTTTTCCCGTTATTTGGGTGGAAAATAAGGACAAAAACAGAAAACCAAAATATTTCAAATAACTTTTTTTTTCTTTTTTCCCGTTATTTGGGTGCAAAATAAGGACAAAAACAGAAAACCAAAATATTTTAAATAACTTCTTTTTTATTTTTTCCCGTTATTTGGGTGCAAAATAAGGACAAAAACAGAAAACCGAAATATTTCAAATAACTTTTTTTTTATATCTTCCCGTTATTTGGGTGCAAAATAAGGACAAAAACAGAAAACCAAAATATTTCAAATAACTTTTTTTTTATTTTTTCCCGTTATTTGGGTGCAAAATAAGGACAAAAACAGAAGACCAAAATATTTCAAATAACTTTTTTTTTTTTTTTTCCCGTTATTTGGGTGGAAAATAAGGACAAAAACAGAAAACCAAAATATTTCAAATAACTTTTTTTTTCTTTTTTCCCGTTATTTGGGTGCAAAATAAGGACAAAAACAGAAAACCAAAATATTTTAAATAACTTCTTTTTTATTTTTTCCCGTTATTTGGGTGCAAAATAAGGACAAAAACAGAAAACCGAAATATTTCAAATAACTTTTTTTTTATATCTTCCCGTTATTTGGGTGCAAAATAAGGACAAAAACAGAAAACCAAAATATTTCAAATAACTTTTTTTTTATTTTTTCCCGTTATTTGGGTGCAAAATAAGGACAAAAACAGAAAACCGAAATATTTCAAATAACTTTTTTTTTCTTTTTTCCCGTTATTTGGGTGCGAAATAAGGACAAAAACAGAAAACCGAAATATTTCAAATAACTTTTTATATATTTCAAATAAGGACAAAAACAGAAAACCGAAATATTTCAAATAACTCTTTTTTTATTTTTTCCATTATTTGGGTGCAAAATAAAGACAAAAACAGAAAACCAAAATATTTCAAATAACTTTTTTTTTACATTTTTCCCGTTATTTGGGTTCAAAATATCGGCAAAAACAGAAAACCGAAATATTTCAAATAACTTTTTTTTTTTCCCCGTTATTTGGGTGCAAAATAAGGACAAAAACAGAAAACCGAAATATTTCAAATAACTTTTTTTTTTATTTTTCCCCGTTATTTGGGTGCAAAATTAGGACAAAAACAGAAAACCAAAATATTTCAAATAACTTTTTTTTTCTTTTTTCCCGTTATTTGGGTGCAAAATAAGGACAAAAAACAGAAAACCAAAATTTTTCAAATAACTTTTTTTTCCTTTTTTTCCGTTATTTTGGTGCAAAATATGGACAAAAACAGCCAAAATATTTCAAATAACTTTTTTTTTCTTTTTTCCCGTTATTTGGGTGCAAAATAAGGACAAAAACAGAAAACCGAAATATTTCAAATAACTTTTTTTTTATTTTTTCCCGTTATTTGGGTGCAAAATAAGGACAAAAAATGAAAACCAAAATATTTCACATAATCTTTTTTTTATTTTTTCCTGATATTTGGGTGCAAAATAAGGACAAAAACAGAAAACCAAAATATTTTAAATAACTTCTTTTTTATTTTTTCCCGTTATTTGGGTGCAAAATAAGGACAAAAACAGAAAACCGAAATATTTCAAATAACTTTTTTTTTATTTCTTCCCGTTATTTGGGTGCAAAATAAGGACAAAAACAGAAAACCAAAATATTTCAAATAACTTTTTTTTTCTTTTTTCCCGTTATTTGGGTGCAAAATTAGGACAAAAACAGAAAACCGAAATATTTTAAATAACTTTTTTTTTCTTTTTTCCCGTTATTTGGGTGCAAAATAAGGACAAAAACAGAAGACCAAAATATTTCAAATAACTTTTTTTTTTCTTTTTTCCCGTTATTTGGGTGGAAAATAAGGACAAAAACAGAAAACCAAAATATTTCAAATAACTTTTTTTTTCTTTTTTCCCGTTATTTGGGTGCAAAATAAGGACAAAAAATGAAAACCAAAATATTTCAAATAATCTTTTTTTTATTTTTTCCCGATATTTGGGTGCAAAATAAGGACAAAAACAAAAGACCAAAATATTTCAAATAACTTTTTTTTTTCTTTTTTCCCGTTATTTGGGTGGAAAATAAGGACAAAAACAGAAAACCAAAATATTTCAAATAACTTCTTTTTTATTTTTTCCCGTTATTTGGGTGCAAAATAAGGACAAAAACAGAAAACCAAAATATTTCAAATAACTTTTTTTTTTCTTTTTCCCGTTATTTGGGTGCAAAATAAGGACAAATCCAGAAAACCAAAATATTTCAAATAATCTTTTTTTTATTTTTTCCCGATATTTGGGTGCAAAATAAGGACAAAAACAGAAAACCAAAATATTTCAAATAACTTTTTTTTAATTTTTTCCCGTTATTTGGGTGCAAAATAAGGACAAAAACAGAAAACCGAAATATTTCAAATAACTTTTTTTTTCTTTTTTCCCGTTATTTGATTGCGAAATAAGGACAAAAACAGAAAACCGAAATATTTCAAATAACTTTTTATATATTTCAAATAAGGACAAAAACAGAAAACCGAAATATTTCAAATAACTCTTTTTTTATTTTTTCCGTTATTTGGGTGCAAAATAAAGACAAAAACAGAAAACCAAAATATTTCAAATAACTTTTTTTTTACATTTTTCCCGTTATTTGGGTTCAAAATATCGGCAAAAACAGAAAACCGAAATATTTCAAATAACTTTTTTTTTTCCCGTTATTTGCGTGCAAAATAAGGACAAAAACAGAAAACCGAAATATTTCAAATAACTTTTTTTTTTATTTTTCCCCGTTATTTGGGTGCAAAATAAGGACAAAAACAGAAAACCAAAATATTTCAAATAATTTTTTTTCCTTTTTTCCCGTTATTTGGGTGCAAAATAAGCACAAAAACAGAAAAACAAAATATTTCAAATGACTTTTGTTTTCTTTTTTCCCGTTATTTGGGTGCAAAATAAGGACAAAAACAGAAAACCGAAAAATTTCAAATAACTTTTTTTATATTTTTTCCCGTTATTTGGGTGCAAAATAAGGACAAAAACAGAAAACCAATATATTTCAAATAACTTTTTTTTTCTTTTTTCCCGTTATTTGGGTGCAAAATAAGGACAAATCCAGAAAACCAAAATATTTCAAATAATCTTTTTTTTATTTTTTCCCGATATTTGGGTGCAAAATAAGGACAAAAACAGAAAAACAAAATATTTTAAATAACTTCTTTTTTATTTTTTCCCGTTATTTGGGTGCAAAATAAGGACAAAAACAGAAAACCGAAATATTTCAAATAACTTTTTTTTTATTTCTTCCCGTTATTTGGGTGCAAAATAAGGACAAAAACAGAAAACCAAAATATTTCAAATAACTTTTTTTTTCTTCTTTCCCCTTATTTGGGTGCAAAATAAGGACAAAAACAGAAAACCAATATATTTCAAATAACTTTTTTTTTCTTTTTTCCCGTTATTTGGGTGCAAAATAAGGACAAATCCAGAAAACCAAAATATTTCAAATAATCTTTTTTTTATTTTTTCCCGATATTTGGGTGCAAAAGAAGGACAAAAACAGAAAAACAAAATATTTTAAATAACTTCTTTTTTATTTTTTCCCGTTATTTGGGTGCAAAATAAGGACAAAAACAGAAAACCGAAATATTTCAAATAACTTTTTTTTTATTTCTTCCCGTTATTTGGGTGCAAAATAAGGACAAAAACAGAAAACCAAAATATTTCAAATAACTTTTTTTTTCTTTTTTCCCGTTATTTGGGTGCAAAATAAGGACAAAAACAGAAAACCAAAATATTTGAAATAATATTTTTTTCTTTTTTCCCGTTATTTGGGTGCAAAATAAGGACTAAAACAGAAAACCGAAATATTTCAAATAACTTCTTTTTCTCTTTTTTCCCCTTATTTGGGTGCAAAATAAGGACAAAAACAGAAAAACAAAATATTTCAAATGACTTTTGTTTTCTTTTTTCCCGTTATTTGGGTGCAAAATAAGGACAAAAATAGAAAACCGAAATATTTCAAATAACTTTTTTTTTCTTTTTTCCCGTTATTTGGGTGCAAAATAAGGACAAAAACAGAAAACCAATATATTTCAAATAACTTTTTTTTTCTTTTTTCCCGTTATTTGGGTGCAAAATAAGGACAAATCCAGAAAACCAAAATATTTCAAATAATCTTTTTTTTATTTTTTCCCGATATTTGGGTGCAAAATAAGGACAAAAACAGAAAAACAAAATATTTTAAATAACTTCTTTTTTATTTTTTCCCGTTATTTGGGTGCAAAATAAGGACAAAAACAGAAAACCGAAATATTTCAAATAACTTTTTTTTTATTTCTTCCCGTTATTTGGGTGCAAAATAAGGACAAAAACAGAAAACCAAAATATTTCAAATAACTTTTTTTTTCTTTTTTCCCGTTATTTGGGTGCAAAATAAGGACAAAAACAGAAAACCGAAATATTTCAAATAACTTTTTTTTTCTTTTTTCCCGTTATTTGGGTGCAAAATAAGGACAAAAACAGAAAACCAAAATATTTCAAATAACTTTTTTTTTCTTTTTTCCCGTTATTTAGGTGCTAAATAAGGACAAAAAAAGAAAACCGAAATATTATAAATAACTTTTTTTTTATTTATTCCCGTTATTTGGGTGCAAAATAAGGACAAAAACAGAAAACCGAAATATTTCAAATAACTTTTTATATATTTCAAATAAGGATAAAAACAGAAAACCGAAATATTTCAAATAATTTTTTTTTCTTTTTTCCCGTTATTTGGGTGCAAAATAAGGACAAAAACAGAAAACCAATATATTTCAAATAACTTTGTTTTTCTTTTTTCCCGTTATTTGGGTGCAAAATAAGGACAAAAACAGAAAACCGAAATATTTCAAATAACTTTTTTTTTTCTTTTTTCCCGTTATTTGGGTGCAAAATAAGGACAAAAACAGAAAACCAAAATATTTCAAATAAGTTTTTTTTTCTTTTTTCCCGTTATTTGGGTGCAAAATAAGGACAAATCCAGAAAACCAAAATATTTCAAATAATCTTTTTTTTATTTTTTTCCGATATTTGGGTGCAAAATAAGGACAAAAACAGAAAACCAAAATATTTTAAATAACTTCTTTTTTATTTTTTCCCGTTATTTGGGTGCAAAATAAGGACAAAAACAGAAAACCGAAATATTTCAATTAACTTTTTTTTTATTTCTTCCCGTTATTTGGGTGCAAAATAAGGACAAAAACAGAAAACCAAAATATTTCAAATAATTTTTTTTTTCTTTTTTCCCGTTATTTGGTTGCAAAATAAGGACAAAAACAGAAAACCGAAATATTTCAAATAACTTTTTTTTTCTTTTTTCCCGTTATTTGGTTGCAAAATAAGGACAAAAACAGTAAACCAAAATATTTCAAATAACTTTTTTTTTCTTTTTTCCCGTTATCTGGGTGCAAAATAAGGACAAAAACAGAAAACCAAATTATTTCAAATAAGTTTTTTTTTCTTTTTTCCCGTTATTTGGGTGCAAAATAAGGACAAATCCAGAAAACCAAAATATTTCAAATAATCTTTTTTTATTTTTTCCCGATATTTGGGTGCAAAATAAGGACAAAAACAGAAAGCCAAAATATTTTAAATAACTTCTTTTTTATTTTTTCCCGTTATTTGTGTGCAAAATAAGGACAAAAACAGAAAACCGAAATATTTCAAATAACTTTTTTTTTATTTCTTCCCGTTATTTGGGTGCAAAATAAGGACAAAAACAGAAAACCAAAATATTTCAAATAACTTTTTTTTTCTTTTTTCCCGTTATTTGGGTGCAAAATAAGGACAAAAACAGAAAACCGAAATATTTCAAATAACTTTTTTTTTCTTTTTTCCCGTTATTTGGGTGCAAAATAAGGACAAAAACAGAAGACCAAAATATTTCAAATAACTTTTTTTTTTCTTTTTTCCCGTTATTTGGGTGGAAAATAAGGACAAAAACAGAAAACCAAAATATTTCAAATAACTTTTTTTTTCTTTTTTCCCGTTATTTGGGTGCAAAATAAGGACAAAAAATGAAAACCAAAATATTTCAAATAATCTTTTTTTTATTTTTTCCCGATATTTGGGTGCAAAATAAGGACAAAAACAGAAAACCAACATATTTTAAATAACTTCTTTTTGATTTTTTCCCGTTATTTGGGTGCAAAATAAGGACAAAAACAGAAAACCGAAATATTTCAAATGACTTTTTTTTATTTCTTCCCGTTATTTGGGTGCAAAATAAGGACAAACACAGAAAACCAAAATATTTCAAATAACTTTTTTTTTCTTTTTTCCCGTTATTTGGGTGCAAAATAAGGACAAAAACAAAAAACCGAAATATTTCAAAATAACTTTTTTTTTTTCTTTTTTCCCGTTATTTGGGTGCGAAATAAGGACAAAAACAGAAAACCGAAATATTTCAAATAACTTTTTATATATTTTAAATAAGGACAAAAACAGAAAACCGAAATATTTCAAATAACTCTTCTTTAATTTTTTCCGTTATTTGGGTGCAAAATAAAGACAAAAACAGAAAACCAAAATATTTCAAATAATTTTTTTTTAACTTTTTTCCCGTTATTTGGGTGCAAAATATCGGCAAAAACAGAAAACCGAAATATTTCAAATAACTTTTTTTTCTTTTTTCCCGTTATTTGGGTGCAAAATAAGGACAAAAACAGAAAACCAAAATATTTCAAATAACTTTTTTTTTATTTTTTCCCGTTATTTGGGTGCAAAATAAGGACAAAAACAGCAAACCAAAATATTTCAACTAACTTTTTTTTTATTTTTTCCCTTTATTTGGGTGCAAAATAAGGACAAAAAATGAAAACCAAAATATTTCAAATAACTTTTTTTTCTTTTTTCCCGTTATTTGGGTGCAAAATAAGGACAAAAACAGAAAACCAAAATATTTCAAATAACTTTTTTTTTCTTTTTTCCCGTTATTTGGGTGCAAAATAAGGACAAAAACAGCAAACCTAAATATTTCAAATAACTTTTTTTTTCTTTTTTCTCGTTATTTGGGTGCAAAATAAGGACAAAAACAGAAAACAAAAATATTTCAAATAATCTTTTTTTTATTTTTTCCCGATATTTGGGTGCAAAATAAGGACAAAAACAGAAAAACAAAATATTTTAAATAACTTCTTTTTTATTTTTTCCCTGTTATTTGGGTGCAAAATAAGGACAAAAACAGAAACCCGAAATATTTCAAATAACTTTTTTTTTATATCTTCCCGTTATTTGGGTGCAAAATAAGGACAAAAACAGAAAACCAAAATATTTCAAATAACTTTTTTTTTATTTTTTCCCGTTATTTGGGTGCAAAATAAGGACAAAAACAGAAAACCGAAATATTTCAAATAACTTTTTTTTTCTTTTTTCCCGTTATTTGGGTGCGAAATAAGGACAAAAACAGAAAACCGAAATATTTCAAATAACTTTTTATATATTTCAAATAAGGACAAAAACAGAAAACCGAAATATTTCAAATAACTCTTTTTTTATTTTTTCCGTTATTTGGGTGCAAAATAAAGACAAAAACAGAAAACCAAAATATTTCAAATAACTTTTTTTTTACATTTTTCCCGTAATTTGGGTGCAAAATATCGGCAAAAACAGAAAACCGAAATATTTCAAATAACTTTTTTTTCTTTTTTCCCGTTATTTGGGTGCAAAATAAGGACAAAAACAGTAAACCGAAATATTTCAAATAACTTTTTTTTTTATTTTTCCCCGTTATTTGGGTGCAAAATTAGGACAAAAACAGAAACCCAAAATATTTCAAATAACTTTTTTTTTCTTTTTTTCCCGTTATTTGGGTGCAAAATAAGGACAAAAAACAGAAAACCAAAATTTTTCAAATAACTTTTTTTTCCTTTTTTCCCGTTATTTTGGTGCAAAATAAGAACAAAAACAGAAAACCAAAATATTTCAAATAACTTTTTTTTTCTTTTTTCCCGTTATTTGGGTGCAAAATAAGGACAAAAACAGAAAACCGAAATATTTCAAATAACTTTTTTTTTATTTTTTCCCGTTATTTGGGTGCAAAATAAGGGCAAAAACAGAAAACCAAAATATTTCAAATAACTTTTTTTTCTTTTTTCCCGTTATTTGGGTGCAAAATAAGGACAAAAACAGAAAACCAAAATATTTCACATAACTTTTTTTTTCTTTTTTCCCGTTATTTGGGTGCAAAATAAGGACAAAAAATGAAAACCAAAATATTTCAAATAATCTTTTTTTTATTTTTTCCTGATATTTGGGTGCAAAATAAAGACAAAAACAGAAAACCAAAATATTTTAAATAACTTCTTTTTTATTTTTTTCCGTTATTTGGGTGCAAAATTAGGACAAAAACAGAAAACCGAAATATTGCAAATAACTTTTTTTTTATTTCTTCCCGTTATTTGGGTGCAAAATAAGGACAAAAACAGAAAATCAAAATATTTCAAATAACTTTTTTTTAACTTTTTTCCCGTTATTTGGGTGCAAAATATCGGCAAAAACAGAAAACCGAAATATTTCAAATAACTTTTTTTTCTTTTTTCCCGTTATTTGGGTGCAAAATAAGGACAAAAACAGAAAACCAAAATATTTCAAATAACTTTTTTTTTATTTTTTTCCGTTATTTGGGTGCAAAATAAGGACAAAAACAGAAAACCAAAATATTTCAACTAACTTTTTTTTTATTTTTTCCCTTTATTTGGGTGCAAAATAAGGACAAAAAATGAAAACCAAAATATTTCAAATAACTTTTTTTTCTTTTTTCCCGTTATTTGGGTGCAAAATAAGGACAAAAACAGAAAACCGAAATATTTCAAATGACTTTTTTTTATTTCTTCCCGTTATTTGGGTGCAAAATAAGGACAAACACAGAAAACCAAAATATTTCAAATAACTTTTTTTTTCTTTTTTCCCGTTATTTGGGTGCAAAATAAGGACAAAAACAGAAAACCGAAATATTTCAAATAACTTTTTTTTTATTTTTTCCCGTTATTTGGGTGCAAAATAAGGACAAAAACAGAAAACCGAAATATTTCAAATAACTTTTTATATATTTTAAATAAGGACAAAAACAGAAAACCGAAATATTTCAAATAACTCTTCTTTAATTTTTTCCGTTATTTGGGTGCAAAATAAAGACAAAAACATAAAACCAAAATATTTCAAATAACTTTTTTTTAACTTTTTTCCCGTTATTTGGGTGCAAAATATCGGCAAAAAAAGAAAACCGAAATATTTCAAATAACTTTTTTTTCTTTTTTCCCGTTATTTGGGTGCAAAATAAGGACAAAAACAGAAAACCAAAATATTTCAAATAACTTTTTTTTTATTTTTTCCCGTTATTTGGGTGCAAAATAAGGACAAAAACAGAAAACCAAAATATTTCAACTAACTTTTTTTTTATTTTTTCCCTTTATTTGGGTGCAAAATAAGGACAAAAAATGAAAACCAAAATATTTCAAATAACTTTTTTTTCTTTTTTCCCGTTATTTGGGTGCAAAATAAGGGCAAAAACAGAAAACCAAAATATTTCAAATAACTTTTTTTTTCTTTTTTCCCGTTATTTGGGTGCAAAATAAGGACAAAAACAGCAAACCTAAATATTTCAAATAACTTTTTTTTTCTTTTTTCTCGTTATTTGGGTGCAAAATAAGGACAAAAACAGAAAACAAAAATATTTCAAATTATTTTTTTTTTTATTTTTTCCCGATATTTGGGTGCAAAATAAGGACAAAAACAGAAAACCAAAATATTTTAAATAACTTCTTTTTTATTTTTTCCCTGTTATTTGGCTGCCAAATAAGGACAAAAACAGAAAACCGAAATATTTCAAATAACTTTTTTTTTATTTTTTCCGGTTATTTGGGTGCAAAATAAGGACAAAAACAGAAAACCGAAATATTTCAAATAACTTTTTATATATTTCAAATAAGGACAAAAACAGAAAACCGAAATATTTCAAATAACTCTTTTTTTATTTTTTCCGTTATTTGGGTGCAAAATAAAGACAAAAACAGAAAACCAAAATATTTCAAATAACTTTTTTTTTACATTTTTCCCGTTATTTGGGTTCAAAATATCGGCAAAAACAGAAAACCGAAATATTTCAAATAACTTTTTTTTTTCCCGTTATTTGGGTGCAAAATAAGGACAAAAACAGAAAACCGAAATATTTCAAATAACTTTTTTTTTTCTTTTTTCCCGTTATTTGGGTGCGAAATAAGGACAAAAACAGAAAACCAAAATATTTCAAATAACTTTTTTTTTATTTTTTCCCGTTATTTGGGTGCAAAATAAGGACAAAAACAGAAAACCGAAATATTTCAAATAACTTTTTTTTTCTTTTTTCCCGTTATTTGGGTGCGAAATAAGGACAAAAACAGAAAACCAAAATATTTCAAATAACTTTTTTTTTACATTTTTCCCGTTATTTGGGTGCAAAATATCGGCAAAAACAGAAAACCAAAATATTTCAAATAACTTTTTTTTTACATTTTTCCCGTTATTTGGGTGCAAAATATCGGCAAAAACAGAAAACAGAAATATTTCAAATAACTTTTTTTTTATTTTTTCCCGTTATTTGGATGCAAAATAAGGACAAAAACAGAAAACAAAAATATTTCAAATTATTTTTTTTTTTATTTTTTCCCGATATTTGGGTGCAAAATAAGGACAAAAACAGAAAACCAAAATATTTTAAATAACTTCTTTTTTATTTTTTCCCTGTTATTTGGCTGCCAAATAAGGACAAAAACAGAAAACCGAAATATTTCAAATAACTTTTTTTTATTTTTTCCCGTTATTTGGGTGCAAAATAAGGACAAAAACAGAAAACCGAAATATTTCAAATAACTTTTTTTTTCTTTTTTCCCGTTATTTGGGTGCGAAATAAGGACAAAAACAGAAAACCGAAATATTTCAAATAACTTTTTATATATTTCAAATAAGGACAAAAACAGAAAACCGAAATATTTCAAATAACTCTTTTTTTATTTTTTCCGTTATTTGGGTGCAAAATAAGGACAAAAACAGAAAACCAAAATATTTCAAATAACTTTTTTTTTATTTTTTCCCGTTATTTGGGTGCAAAATAAGGACAAAAACAGAAAACCGAAATATTTCAAATAACTTTTTTTTTCTTTTTTCCCGTTATTTGGGTGCGAAATAAGGACAAAAACACAAAACCAAAATATTTCAAATAACTTTTTTTTTACATTTTTCCCGTTATTTGGGTGCAAAATATCGGCAAAAACAGAAAACCGAAATATTTCAAATAACTTTTTTTTCTTTTTTCCCGTTATTTGGGTGCAAAATAAGGACAAAAACAGAAAACCAAAATATTTCAAATAACTTTTTTTTTATTTTTTCCCGTTATTTGGGTGCAAAATAAGGACAAAAACAGAAGACCAAAATATTTCAAATAACTTTTTTTTTTCTTTTTTCCCGTTATTTGGGTGGAAAATAAGGACAAAAACAAAAAACCAAAATATTTCAAATAACTTTTTTTTTCTTTTTTCCCGTTATTTGGGTGCAAAATAAGGACAAAAACAGAAAATTAAAATATTTTAAATAACTTCTTTTTTATTTTTTCCCGTTATTTGGGTGCAAAATAAGGACAAAAACAGAAAACCGAAATATTTCAAATAACTTTTTATATATTTCAAATAAGGACAAAAACAGAAAACCGAAATATTTCAAATAACTCTTGTTTTATTTTTTCCGTTATTTGGGTGCAAAATAAAGACAAAAACAGAAAACCAAAATATTTCAAATAACTTTTTTTTTACATTTTTCCCGTTATTTGGGTTCAAAATATCGGCAAAAACAGAAAACCGAAATATTTCAAATAACTTTTTTTTTTCCCGTTATTTTGGGTGCAAAATAAGGACAAAAACAGAAAACCGAAATATTTCAAATAACTTTTTTTTTCTTTTTTCCCGTTATTTGGGTGCGAAATAAGGACAAAAACAGAAAACCAAAATATTTCAAATAACTTTTTTTTTATTTTTTCCCGTTATTTGGGTGCAAAATAAGGACAAAAACAGAAAACCGAAATATTTCAAATAACTTTTTTTTTCTTTTTTCCCGTTATTTGGGTGCGAAATAAGGACAAAAACAGAAAACCAAAATATTTCAAATAACTTTTTTTTTACATTTTTCCCGTTATTTGGGTGCAAAATATCGGCAAAAACAGAAAACCAAAATATTTCAAATAACTTTTTTTTTACATTTTTCCCGTTATTTGGGTGCAAAATATCGGCAAAAACAGAAAACCGAAATATTTCAAATAACTTTTTTTTTATTTTTTCCCGTTATTTGGGTGCAAAATAAGGACAAAAACAGAAGACCAAAATATTTCAAATAACTTTTTTTTTTCTTTTTTCCCGTTATTTGGGTGGAAAATAAGGACAAAAACAGAAAACCAAAATATTTCAAATAACTTTTTTTTTCTTTTTTCCCGTTATTTGGGTGCAAAATAAGGACAAAAACAGAAAACCAAAATATTTTAAATAACTTCTTTTTTATTTTTTCCCGTTATTTGGGTGCAAAATAAGGACAAAAACAGAAAACCGAAATATTTCAAATAACTTTTTTTTTATATCTTCCCGTTATTTGGGTGCAAAATAAGAACAAAAACAGAAAACCAAAATATATCAAATAACTTTTTTTTTATTTTTTCCCGTTATTTGGGTGCAAAATAAGGACAAAAACAGAAAACCGAAATATTTCAAATAACTTTTTTTTTCTTTTTTCCCGTTATTTGGGTGCGAAATAAGGACAAAAACAGAAAACCGAAATATTTCAAATAACTTTTTATATATTTCAAATAAGGACAAAAACAGAAAACCGAAATATTTCAAATAACTCTTTTTTTATTTTTTCCGTTATTTGGGTGCAAAATAAAGACAAAAACAGAAAACCAAAATATTTCAAATAACTTTTTTTTATTTTTTCCCGTTATTTGGGTACAAAATAAGGACAAAAACAGAAAACAAAAATATTTCAGATAACTTTTTTTTTCCCGTTATTTAGGTGCAATATAAGGACAAAAACCGAAAACCAAAATTTAAAAAATTTTTTTTTTTATTTTTTCCCTTTATTTAGGTGCAAAATAAGGACAAAAACAGAAAACCAAAATATTTCAGATAACTCTTTATTTATTTTTTCCGGTTATTTAGGTGCAAAATAAGGACAAAAACAGAAAACCAAAATATTTCAAATACATTTTTTTTATATTTTTTTTCCGTTATTTGGGTGCAAAATTAGGACAAAAACAGAAAACCAAAATATTTCAAATTACTTTTTTTTTCTTTTTTCCCGTTATTTGGGTGCAAAATAAGGGCAAAAAACAGAAAACCAAAATTTTTCAAATAACTTTTTTTTTCTTTTTTCCCGTTATTTGGGTGCAAAATAAGGACAAAAACAGAAAACCGAAATATTTCAAATAACTTTTTTTTTATTTTTTCCCGTTATTTGGGTGCAAAATAAGGACAAAAAATGAAAACCAAAATATTTCAAATAATCTTTTTTTTATTTTTTCCTGATATTTGGGTGCAAAATAAGGACAAAAACAGAAAACCAAAATATTTTAAATAACTTCTTTTTTATTTTTTCCCGTTATTTGGGTGCAAAATAAGGACAAAAACAGAAAACCAAAATATTTCAAATAACTTTTTTTTTCTTTTTTCCCGTTATTTGGGTGCAAAATAAGGACAAAAAATTAAAACCAAAATATTTCAAATAATCTTTTTTTTATTTTTTCCTGATATTTGGGTGCAAAATAAGGACAAAAACAGAAAACCAAAATATTTTAAATAACTTCTTTTTTATTTTTTCCCGTTATTTGAGTGCAAAATAAGGACAAAAACAGAAAACCGAAATATTTCAAATAACTTTTTTTTTATTTCTTCCAGTTATTTGGGTGCAAAATAAGGACAAAAACAGAAAACCAAAATATTTCAAATAACTTTTTTTTTCTTTTTTCCCGTTATTTGGGTGCAAAATAAGGACAAAAACAGAAAACCGAAATATTTCAAATAACTTTTTTTTTCTTTTTTCCCGTTATTTGGGTGCAAAATAAGGACAAAAAATGAAAACCAAAATATTTCAAATAATCTTTTTTTTATTTTTTCCCGATATTTGGGTGCAAAATAAGGACAAAAACAGAAGACCAAAATATTTCAAATAACTTTTTTTTTTCTTTTTTCCCGTTATTTGGGTGGAAAATAAGGACAAAAACAGAAAACCAAAATATTTCAAATAACTTCTTTTTTATTTTTTCCCGTTATTTGGGTGCAAAATAAGGACAAAAACAGAAAACCGAAATATTTCAAATGAATTTTTTTTTATTTCTTCCCGTTATTTGGGTGCAAAATAAGGACAAACACAGAAAACCAAAATATTTCAAATAACTTTTTTTTTCTTTTTTCCCGTTATTTGGGTGCAAAATAAGGACAAAAACAAAAAACCGAAATATTTCAAATAACTTTTTTTTTCTTTTTTCCCGTTATTTGGGTGCGAAATAAGGACAAAAACAGAAAACCGAAATATTTCAACTAACTTTTTTTTTATTTTTTCCCTTTATTTGGGTGCAAAATAAGGACAAAAAATGAAAACCAAAATATTTCAAATAACTTTTTTTTCTTTTTTCCCGTTATTTGGGTGCAAAATAAGGACAAAAACAGAAAACCAAAATATTTCAAATAACTTTTTTTTTCTTTTTTCCCGTTATTTGGGTGCAAAATAAGGACAAAAACAGCAAACCTAAATAGTTCAAATACCTTTTTTTTTTTTTTTCCCGTTATTTGGGTGCAAAATAAGGACAAAAACAGAAAACCAAAATATTTCAACTAACTTTTTTTTTATTTTTTCCCTTTATTTGGGTGCAAAATAAGGACAAAAAATGAAAACCAAAATATTTCAAATAACTTTTTTTTCTTTTTTCCAGTTATTTGGGTGCAAAATAAGGACAAAAACAGCAAACCTAAATATTTCAAATACCTTTTTTTTTTTTTCCCGTTATTTGGGTGCAAAATAAGGACAAAAACAGAAAACCAAAATAAATATTTCAACTAACTTTTTTTTTATTTTTTCCCTTTATTTGGGTGCAAAATAAGGACAAAAACAGAAAACCAAAATATTTCAAATAACTTTTTTTTTCTTTTTTCCCGTTATTTGGGTGCAAAATAAGGACAAAAACAGCAAACCTAAATATTTCAAATAACTTTTTTTTTCTTTTTTCCCGTTATTTGGGTGCAAAATAAGGACAAAAACAGCAAACCTAAATATTTCAAATAACTTTTTTTTTCTTTTTTCCCGTTATTTGGGTGCAAAATAAGGACAAAAACAGAAAACCAAAATATTTTAAATAACTTCTTTTTTATTTTTTCCCGTTATTTGGGTGCAAAATAAGGACAAAAACAGAAAACCGAAATATTTCAAATAACTCTTCTTTAATTTTTTCCGTTATTTGAGTGCAAAATAAAGACAAAAACAGAAAACCAAAATATTTCAAATAACTTTTTTTTAACTTTTTTCCCCTTATTTGGGTGCAAAATATCGGCAAAAACAGAAAACCGAAATATTTCAAATAACTTTTTTTTCTTTTTTCCCGTTATTTGGGTGCAAAATAAGGACAAAAACAGAAAACCAAAATATTTCAAAAAAAATTTTTTTTATTTTTTCCCTTATTTGGGTGCATAATAAGGACAAAAACAGAAAACCAAAATATTTCAACTAACTTTTTTTTTATTTTTTCCCTTTATTTGGGTGCAAAATAAGGACAAAAACAGAAAACCAAAATATTTCAACTAACTTTTTTTTTATTTTTTCCCTTTATTTGGGTGCAAAATAAGGACAAAAAATGAAAACCAAAATATTTCAAATAACTTTTTTTTCTTTTTTCCCGTTATTTGTGTGCAAAATAAGGACAAAAACAGAAAACCAAAATATTTCAAATAACTTTTTTTTTCTTTTTTCCCGTTATTTGGGTGCAAAATAAGGACAAAAACAGCAAACCTAAATATTTCAAATAACTTTTTTTTTCTTTTTTCCCGTTATTTGGGTGCAAAATAAGGACAAAAACAGAAAACCAAAATATTTTAAATAACTTCTTTTTTATTTTTTCCCGTTATTTGGGTGCAAAATAAGGACAAAAACAGAAAACCGAAATATTTCAAATAACTTTTTTTTTATATCTTCCCGTTATTTGGGTGCAAAATAAGGACAAAAACAGAAAACCAAAATATTTCAAATAACTTTTTTTTTATTTTTTCCCGTTATTTGGGTGCAAAATAAGGACAAAAACAGAAAACCGAAATATTTCAAATAACTTTTTTTTTCTTTTTTCCCGTTATTTGGGTGCGAAATAAGGACAAAAAAAGAAAACCGAAATATTTCAAATAACTTTTTATATATTTCAAATAAGGACAAAAACAGAAAACCGAAATATTTCAAATAACTCTTTTTTTATTTTTTTCCGTTATTTGGGTGCAAAATAAAGACAAAAACAGAAAACCAAAATATTTCAAATAACTTTTTTTTTACATTTTTCCCGTTATTTGGGTTCAAAATATCGGCAAAAACAGAAAACCGAAATATTTCAAATAACTTTTTTTTTTCCCGTTATTTGGGTGCAAAATAAGGACAAAAACAGAAAACCGAAATATTTCAAATAACTTTTTTTTTTATTTTTCCCCGTTATTTGGGTGCAAAATTAGGACAAAAACAGAAAACCAAAATATTTCAAATAACTTTTTTTTTCTTTTTTCCCGTTATTTGGGTGCAAAATAAGGACAAAAAACAGAAAACCAAAATTTTTCAAATAACTTTTTTTTCCTTTTTTTCCGTTATTTTGGTGCAAAATAAGGACAAAAACAGAAAACCAAAATATTTCAAATAACTTTTTTTTTCTTTTTTCCCGTTATTTGGGTGCAAAATAAGGACAAAAACAGAAAACCGAAATATTTCAAATAACTTTTTTTTTATTTTTTCCCGTTATTTGGGTGCAAAATAAGGACAAAAAATGAAAACCAAAATATTTCAAATAATCTTTTTTTTTTTTTTTTCCTGATATTTGGGTGCAAAATAAGGACAAAAACAGAAAACCAAAATATTTTAAATAACTTCTTTTTTATTTTTTCCCGTTATTTGGGTGCAAAATAAGGACAAAAACAGAAAACCGAAATATTTCAAATAACTTTTTTTTTATTTCTTCCCGTTATTTGGGTGCAAAATAAGGACAAAAACAGAAAACCAAAATATTTCAAATAACTTTTTTTTTCTTTTTTCCCGTTATTTGGGTGCAAAATAAGGACAAAAACAGAAAACCGAAATATTTCAAATAACTTTTTTTTGCTTTTTTCCTGTTATTTGGGTGCAAAATAAGGACAAAAACAGAAGACCAAAATATTTCAAATAACTTTTTTTTTTCTTTTTTCCCGTTATTTGGGTGGAAAATAAGGACAAAAACAGAAAACCAAAATATTTCAAATAACTTTTTTTTTCTTTTTTCCCGTTATTTGGGTGCAAAATAAGGACAAAAAATGAAAACCAAAATATTTCAAATAATCTTTTTTTTATTTTTTCCCGATATTTGGGTGCAAAATAAGGACAAAAACAGAAGACCAAAATATTTCAAATAACGTTTTTTTTTCTTTTTTCCCGTTATTTGGGTGGAAAATAAGGACAAAAACAGAAAACCAAAATATTTCAAATAACTTCTTTTTTATTTTTTCCCGTTATTTGGGTGCAAAATAAGGAAAAAAACAGAAAACCGAAATATTTCAAATGACTTTTTTTTTATTTCTTCCCGTTATTTGGGTGCAAAATAAGGACAAACACAGAAAACTAAAATATTTCAAATAACTTTTTTTTTCTTTTTTCCCGTTATTTGGGTGCAAAATAAGGACAAAAACAAAAAACCGAAATATTTCAAATAACTTTTTTTTTCTTTTTTCCCGTTATTTGGGTGCGAAATAAGCACAAAAACAGAAAACCGAAATATTTCAAAAAACTTTTTATATATTTTAAATAAGGACAAAAACAGAAAACCGAAATATTTCAAATAACTCTTCTTTAATTTTTTCCGTTATTTGGGTGCAAAATAAAGACAAAAACAGAAAACCAAAATATTTCAAATAACTTTTTTTTAACTTTTTTCCCGTTATTTGGGTGCAAAATATCGGCAAAAACAGAAAACCGAAATATTTCAAATAACTTTTTTTTCTTTTTTCCCGTTATTTGGGTGCAAAATAAGGACAAAAACAGAAAACCAAAATATTTCAAATAACTTTTTTTTAATTTTTTCCCGTTATTTGGGTGCAAAACAAGGACAAAAACAGAAAACCAAAATATTTCAACTAACTTTTTTTTTATTTCTTCCCGTTATTTGGGTGCAAAATAAGGACAAAAACAGAAAACCAAAATATTTCAAATAACTTTTTTTTTATTTTTTCCCGTTATTTGGGTGCAAAATAAGGACAAAAAGAGAAAACCGAAATATTTAAAATAATTTTTTTTTTCTTTTTTCCCGTTATTTGGGTGCAAAATAAGGACCAAAACAGAAAACCGAAATATTTCAAATAACTTTTTATATATTTCAAACAAGGACAAAAACAGAAAACCGAAATATTTCAAATAACTCTTTTTTTATTTTTTCCGTTATTTGGGTGCAAAATAAAGACAAAAACAGAAAACCAAAATATTTCAAATAACTTTTTTTTTACATTTTTCCCGTTATTTGGGTGCAAAATATCGGCAAAAACAGAAAACCGAAATATTTCAAATAACTTTTTTTTCTTTTTTCCCGTTATTTGGGTGCAAAATAAGGACAAAAACAGAAACCCGAAATATTTCAAATAACTTTTTTTTTTATTTTTCCCCGTTATTTGGGTGCAAAATTAGGACAAAAACAGAAAACCAAAATATTTCAAATAACTTTTTTTTTCTTTTTTCCCGTTATTTGGGTGCAAAATAAGGACAAAAACAGCAAACCTAAATATTTCAAATAACTTTTTTTTTCTTTTTTCTCGTTATTTGGGTGCAAAATAAGGACAAAAACAGAAAACAAAAATATTTCAAATAATCTTTTTTTTATTTTTTCCCGATATTTGGGTGCAAAATAAGGACAAAAACAGAAAACCAAAATATTTTAAATAACTTCTTTTTTATTTTTTCCCTGTTATTTGGGTGCAAAATAAGGACAAAAACAGAAAACCGAAATATTTCAAATAACTTTTTTTTTATTTCTTCCCGTTATTTGGGCGCAAAATAAGGACAAAAACAGAAAACCAAAATATTTCAAATAACTTTTTTTTTATTTTTTCCCGTTATTTGGGTGCAAAATAAGGACAAAAAGAGAAAACCGAAATATTTAAAATAATTTTTTTTTTTCTTTTTTTCCCGTTATTTGGGTGCAAAATAAGGACAAAAACAGAAAACCGAAATATTTCAAATAACTTTTTTTTCTTTTTTCCCGTTATTTGGGGGCAAAATAAGGACAAAAACAGAAAACCAAAATATTTCAAATAACTTTTTTTTTCTTTTTTCCCGTTATTTGGGTGCAAAATAAGGACAAAAACAGCAAACCTAAATATTTCAAATAACTTTTTTTTTCTTTTTTCTCGTTATTTGGGTGCAAAATAAGGACAAAAACAGAAAACAAAAATATTTCAAATAATCTTTTTTTTATTTTTTCCCGATATTTGAGTGCAAAATAAGGACAAAAACAGAAAACCAAAATATTTTAAATAACTTCTTTTTTATTTTTTCCCTGTTATTTGGGTGCAAAATAAGGACAAAAACAGAAAACCGAAATATTTCAACTAACTTTTTTTTTATTTCTTCCCGTTATTTGGGTGCAAAATAAGGACAAAAACAGAAAACCCAAATATTTCAAATAACTTTTTTTTTTATTTTTTCCCGTTATTTGGGTGCAAAATAAGGACAAAAAGAGAAAACCGAAATATTTAAAATAATTTTTTTTTTCTTTTTTCCCGTTATTTGGGTGCAAAATAAGGACAAAAACAGGAAAACCGAAATATTTCAAATAACTTTTTATATATTTCAAACAAGGACAAAAACAGAAAACCGAAATATTTCAAATAACTCTTTTTTTATTTTTTCCGTTATTTGGGTGCAAAATAAAGACAAAAACAGAAAACCAAAATATTTCAAATAACTTTTTTTTTACATTTTTCCCGTTATTTGGGTGCAAAATATCGGCAAAAACAGAAAACCGAAAATATTTCAAATAACTTTTTTTTCTTTTTTCCCGTTATTTGGGTGCAAAATAAGGACAAAAACAGAAACCCGAAATATTTCAAATAACTTTTTTTTTTTATTTTTCCCCGTTATTTGGGTGCAAAATTAGGACAAAAACAGAAAACCAAAATATTTCAAATAACTTTTTTTTTCTTTTTTCCCGTTATTTGGGTGCAAAATAAGGACAAAAAACAGAAAACCAAAATTTTTCAAATAACTTTTTTTTCCTTTTTTTCCGTTATTTTGGTGCAAAATAAGGACAAAAACAGAAAACCAAAATATTTCAAATAACTTTTTTTTTTTTTTTTCCCGTTATTTGGGTGCAAAATAAGGACAAAAACAGAAAACCGAAATATTACAAATAACTTTTTTTTTATTTTTTCCCGTTATTTGGGTGCAAAATAAAGACAAAAACAGAAAACCAAAATATTTCAAATAACTTTTTTTTCTTTTTTCCCGTTATTTGGGTGCAAAATAAGGACAAAAACAGAAAACCAAAATATTTCAAATAACTTTTTTTTTCTTTTTTCCCGTTATTTGGCTGCAAAATAAGGACAAAAAACAGAAAACCAAAATTTTTCAAATAACTTTTTTTTTCTTTTTTTCCGTTATTTTGGTTCAAAATAAGGACAAAAACAGAAAACCAAAATATTTCAAATAACTTTTTTTCTATTTTCCCGTTATTTGGGTGCAAAATAAGGACAAAAACAGAAAACCGACATATTTCAAATAAGTTTTTTTTTTATTTTTCCCCGTTATTTGGGTGCAAAATTAGGACAAAAACAGAAAACCAAAATATTTCAAATAACTTTTTTTTTCTTTTTTCCCGCTATTTGGGTGCAAAATAAGGACAAAAACAGAAAACCAAAAAATATTTCAAATAACTTTTTTTTCTTTTTTCCCGTTATTTGGGTGCAAAATAAGGACAAAAACAGAAAACCGAAATATTTCAAATAAGTTTTTTTTTTATTTTTCCCCGTTATTTGGGTGCAAAATTAGGACAAAAACAGAAAACCAAAATATTTCAAATAACTTTTTTTTTCTTTTTTCCCGCTATTTGGGTGCAAAATAAGGACAAAAACAGAAAACCAAAATATTTCAAATAACTTTTTTTTTTATTTTTCCCCGTTATTTGGGTGCAAAATTAGGACAAAAACAGAAAACCAAAATATTTCAAATAACTTTTTTTTCTTTTTTACCGTTATTTGGGTGCAAAATAAGGACAAAAAACTGAAAACCAAAATTTTTCAAATAACTTTTTTTTTCTTTTTTTCCGTTATTTTGGTGCAAAATAAGGACAAAAAGAGAAAACCAAAATATTTCAAATAACTTTTTTTTCCTTTTTTCCCGTTATTTGGCTGCAAAATAAGGACAAAAACAGAAAACCGAAATATTTCAAATAACTTTTTTTTTTTATTTTTCCCCGTTATTTGGGTGCAAAATTAGGACAAAAACAGAAAACCAAAATATTTCAAATAACTTTTTTTTTTCTTTTTTCCCGCTATTTGGGTGCAAAATAAGGACAAAAACAGAAAACCAAAATATTTCAAATAACTTTTTTTTTCTTTTTTCCCGTTATTTGGCTGCAAAATAAGGACAAAAAACAGAAAACCAAAATTTTTCAAATAACTTTTTTTTTCTTTTTTTCCGTTATTTTGGTGCAAAATAAGGACAAAAACAGAAAACCAAAATATTTCAAATAACTTTTTTTTCTTTTTTCCCGTTATTTGGGTGCAAAATAAGGACAAAAACGGAAAACCGAAATATTTCAAATAAGTTTTTTTTTTATTTTTCCCCGTTATTTGGGTGCAAAATTAGGACAAAAACAGAAAACCAAAATATTTCAGATAACTTTTTTTTTCTTTTTTCCCGCTATTTGGGTGCAAAATAAGGACAAAAACAGAAAACCAAAATATTTCAATAACTTTTTTTTTACATTTTTCCCGTTATTTGGGTGCAAAATATCGACAAAAACAGAAAACCAAAATATTTCAAATAACTTTTTTTTTCTTTTTTCCCGCTATTTGGGTGCAAAATAAGGACAAAAACAGAAAACCAAAATATTTCAATAACTTTTTTTTTACATTTTTCCCGTTATTTGGGTGCAAAATATCGGCAAAAACAGAAAACCGAAATATTTCAAATAACTTTTTTTTCTTTTTTCCCGTTATTTGGGTGCAAAATAAGGACAAAAACAGAAAACCGAAATATTTCAAATAACTTTTTTTTTTATTTTTCCCCGTTATTTGGGTGCAAAATTAGGACAAAAACAGAAAACCAAAATATTTCAAATAACTTTTTTTTTCTTTTTTCCCGTTATTTGGGTGCAAAATAAGGACAAAAACAGAAAACCAAAATATTTCAAATAACTTTTTTTTTATTTTTTCCCGTTATTTGGGTGCAAAATAAGGACAAAAACAGAAAACCGCAATATTTCAAATAACTTTTTTTTTTCTTTTTTCCCGTTATTTGGGTGCGAAATAAGGACAAAAACAGAAAACCAAAATTTTTCAAATAACTTTTTTTTTCTTTTTTTCCGTTATTTTGGTGCAAAATAAGGACAAAAACAGAAAACCAAAATATTTCAAATAACTTTTTTGTTCTTTTTTCCCGTTATTTGGGTGCAAAATAAGGACAAAAACAGAAAATCGAAATATTTCAAATAACTTTTTTTTTTATTTTTCCCCGTTATTTGGGTGCAAAATTAGGACAAAAACAGAAAACCAAAATATTTCAAATAACTTTTTTTTTCTTTTTTCCCGCTATTTGGGTGCAAAATAAGGACAAAAACAGAAAACCAAAATATTTCAATAACTTTTTTTTTACATTTTTCCCGTTATTTGGGTGCAAAATATCGGCAAAAACAGAAAACCAAAATATTTCAAATAACTTTTTTTTTTATTTTTCCCCGTTATTTGGGTGCAAAATTAGGACAAAAACAGAAAACCAAAATATTTCAAATAACTTTTTTTTTCTTTTTTCCCGTTATTTGGGTGCAAAATAAGGACAAAAAACAGAAAACCAAAATTTTTCAAATAACTTTTTTTTTCTTTTTTTCCGTTATTTTGGTGCAAAATAAGGACAAAAACAGAAAACCAAAATATTTCAAATAACTTTTTTTTCTTTTTTCCCGTTATTTGGATGCAAAATAAGGACAAAAAACTGAAAACCAAAATTTTTCAAATAACTTTTTTTTTCTTTTTTTCCGTTATTTTGGTGCAAAATAAGGACAAAAACAGAAAACCAAAATATTTCAAATAACTTTTTTTTCCTTTTTTCCCGTTATTTGGGTGCAAAATAAGGACAAAAACAGAAAACCGAAATATTTCAAATAACTTTTTTTTTTATTTTTCCCCGTTATTTGGGTGCAAAATTAGGACAAAAACAGAAAACCAAAATATTTCAAATAACTTTTTTTTTCTTTTGTCCCGCTATTTGGGTGCAAAATAAGGACAAAAACAGAAAACCAAAATATTTCAAATAACTTTTTTTTTCTTTTTTCCCGTTATTTGGCTGCAAAATAAGGACAAAAAACAGAAAACCAAAATTTTTCAAATAACTTTTTTTTTCTTTTTTTCCGTTATTTTGGTGCAAAATAAGGACAAAAAATGAAAACCAAAATATTTCAAATAACTTTTTTTTCTTTTTTCCCGTTATTTGGGTGCAAAATAAGGACAAAAACAGAAAACCGAAATATTTCAAATAAGTTTTTTTTTATTTTTCCCCGGTATTTGGGTGCAAAATTAGGACAAAAACAGAAAACCAAAATATTTCAGATAACTTTTTTTTTCTTTTTTCCCGCTATTTGGGTGCAAAATAAGGACAAAAACAGAAAACCAAAATATTTCAAATAACTTTTTTTCTATTTTCCCGTTATTTGGGTGCAAAATAAGGACAAAAACAGAAAACCAAAATATTTTAAATAACTTCTTTTTTATTTTTTCCGGTTATTTGGGTGCAAAATAAGGACAAAAACAGAAAACCGAAATATTTCAAATAACTTTTTTTTTATTTCTTCCCGTTATTTGGGTGCAAAATAAGGACAAAAACAGAAAACCAAAATATTTCAAATAACTTTTTTTTTCTTTTTTCCCGTTATTTGGGTGCAAAATAAGGACAAAAACAGAAAACCGAAATATTTCAAATAACTTTTTTTTTCTTTTTTCCCGTTATTTGGGTGCAAAATAAGGACAACAGAAAACCGAAAAATTTCAAATAACTTTTTTTTTCTTTTTTCCCGTTATTTGGGTGCAAAATAAGGACAGAAGACCAAAATATTTCAAATAACTGTTTTTTTTCTTTTTTCCCGTTATTTGGGTGCAAAATAAGGACAAAAACAGAAAACCAAAATATTTCAAATAACTTTTTTTTTCTTTTTTCCCCTTATTTGGGTGCAAAATAAGGACAAAAAATGAAAACCAAAATATTTCAAATAATCTTTTTTTTATTTTTTCCCGATATTTGGGTGCAAAATAAGGACAAAAACAGAAAACCAACATATTTTAAATAACTTCTTTTTTATTTTTTCCCGTTATTTGGGTGCAAAATAAGGACAAAAACAGAAAACCGAAATATTTCAAATGACTTTTTTTTATTTCTTCCCGTTATTTGGGTGCAAAATAAGGACAAAAACAGAAAACCAAAATATTTCAAATAACTTTTTTTTTCTTTTTTCCCGTTATTTGGGTGCAAAATAAGGACAAAAACAAAAAACCGAAATATTTAAAATAACTTTTTTTTTCTTTTTTCCCGTTATTTGGGTGCGAAATAAGGACAAAAACAGAAAACCGAAATATTTCAAATAACTTTTTATATATTTTAAATAAGGACAAAAACAGAAAACCGAAATATTTCAAATAACTTTTTTTTTATTTTTTCCGTTATTTGGGTGCAAAATAAAGACAAAAACAGAAAACCAATATATTTCAAATAATCTTTTTTTTATTTTTTCCCGATATTTGGGTGCAAAATAAGCACAAAAACAGAAAACCAAAATATTTTAAATAACTTCTCTTTTATATTTTCCCTGTTATTTGGGTGCAAAATAAGGACAAAAACAGAAAACCAAAATATTTTAAATAACTTCTTTTTTATATTTTCCCTGTTATTTGGGTGCAAAATAAGGACAAAAACAGAAAACCGAAATATTTCAAATAACTTTTTTTTTCTTTTTTCCCGTTATTTTGGTGCAAAATAAGGACAGAAGACCAAAATATTTCAAATAACTGTTTTTTTTATTTTTTCCCGATATTTGGGTGCAAAATAAGGACAAAAACAGAAAACCAACATATTTTAAATAACTTCTTTTTTATTTTTTCCCGTTATTTGGGTGCAAAATAAGGACAAAAACAGAAAACCGAAATATTTCAAATGACTTTTTTTTATTTCTTCCCGTTATTTGGGTGCAAAATAAGGACAAAAACAGAAAACCAAAATATTTCAAATAACTTTTTTTTTCTTTTTTCCCGTTATTTGGGTGCAAAATAAGGACAAAAACAAAAAACCGAAATATTTAAAATAACTTTTTTTTTTTCCCGTTATTTGGGTGCGAAATAAGGACAAAAACAGAAAACCGAAATATTTCAAATAACTTTTTATATATTTTAAATAAGGACAAAAACAGAAAACCGAAATATTTCAAATAACTCTTTTTTTATTTTTTCCGTTATTTGGGTGCAAAATAAAGACAAAAACAGAAAACCAATATATTTCAAATAATCTTTTTTTTATTTTTTCCCGATATTTGGGTGCAAAATAAGCACAAAAACAGAAAACCAAAATATTTCAAATAACTTCTTTTTTATATTTTCCCTGTTATTTGGGTGCAAAATAAGGACAAAAACAGAAAACCGAAATATTTCAAATAACTTTTTTTTTATTTCTTCCCGTTATTTGGGTGCAAAATAAGGACAAAAACAGAAAACCAAAATATTTCAAATAACTTTTTTTTCTTTTTTCCCGTTATTTGGGTGCAAAATAAGGACAAAAACAGCAAACCTAAATATTTCAAATAAATTTTTTTTTCTTTTTTATCGTTATTTGGGTGCAAAATAAGGACAAAAACAGAAAACCAAAATATTTCAAATAACTTTTTTTTTATTTTTTCCCGTTATTTGATTGCAAAATAAGGCCAAAAACAGAAAACCAAAATATTTCAACTAACTTTTTTTTTTTTTTTTCCCTTTATTTGGGTGCAAAATAAGGACAAAAAATGAAAACCAAAATATTTCAAATAACTTTTTTTTCTTTTTTCCCGTTATTGGGTGCAAAATAAGGACAAAAACAGAAAACCAAAATTTTTCAAATAACTTTTTTTTTCTTTTTTTCCGTTATTTTGGTGCAAAATAAGGACAAAAACAGAAAACCAAAATATTTCAAATAACTTTTTTTTTCTTTTTTCCCGTTATTTGGGTGCAAAATAAGGACAAAAACAGAAAACAAAAATATTTCAAATAATCTTTTTTTTATTTTTTCCCGATATTTGGGTGCAAAATAAGGACAAAAACAGAAAACCAAAATATTTTAAATAACTTCTTTTTTATTTTTTCCCTGTTATTTGGGTGCAAAATAAGGACAAAAACAGAAAACCGAAATATTTCAAATAACTTTTTTTTTATTTCTTCCCGTTATTTGGGTGCAAAATAAGGACAAAAACAGAAAAGCAAAATATTTCAAATGACTTTTGTTTTCTTTTTTCCCGTTATTTGGGTGCAAAATTAGGACAAAAACAGAAAACCAAAATATTTGAAATAACTTTTTTTTTCTTTTTTCCCGTTATTTGGGTGCAAAATAAGGACAAAAAACAGAAAACCAAAATTTTTCAAATAACTTTTTTTTTCTTTTTTTCCGTTATTTTGGTACAAAATAAGGACAAAAACAGAAAACCAAAATATTTCAAATAACTTTTTTTTCTTTTTTCCCGTTATTTGGGTGCAAAATAAGGACAAAAACAGAAAACATAAATATTTCAAATAACTTTTTTTTCTATTTTCCCGTTATTTGGGTGCAAAATAAGGACAAAAACAGAAAAGCAAAATATTTCAAATAACTTTTTTTTTCTTTTTTCCCGTTATTTGGGTGCAAAATAAGGACAAAAACAGAAAACCAAAATATTTCAAATAACTTTGTTTTCTTTTTTCCCGTTATTTGGGTGGAAAACAAGGACAAAAACAGAAAACCAAAATATTTCAAATAATTTTTTTTTTCTTTTTTCCCGTTATTTGGGTGCAAAATAAGGACAAAAACAGAAAACCAAAATATTTCAAATAACTTTTTTTTCTTTTTTCCCGTTATTTGGGTGCAAAATAAGGACAAAAACAGAAAACCAAAATATTTCAAATAACTTTTTTTTCTTTTTTCCCGTTATTTGGGTGCAAAATAAGGACAAAAACAGAATACCAAAATATTTCAAATAACTTTTTTTTTTCTTTTTTCCCGTTATTTGGGTGCAAAATAAGGACAAAAACAGAAAACCAAAATATATCAAATAACTTTTTTTTTCTTTTTTCCCGTTATTTGGGTGCAAAATAAAGGACAAAAACAGAAAACCAAAATATTTCAAATAACTTTATTTTTCTTTTTTCCCGTTATTTGGGTGCAAAATAAGGACAAAAACAGAAAACCAAAATATTTCAAATAACTTTTTTTTCTTTTTTCCCGTTATTTGGGTGCAAAATAAGGACAAAAACAGAAAACCAAAATATTTCAAATAACTTTTTTTTCTTTTTTCCCGTTATTTGGGTGCAAAATAAGGACAAAAACAGAATACCAAAATATTTCAAATAACTTTTTTTTTTCTTTTTTCCCGTTATTTGGGTGCAAAATAAGGACAAAAACAGAAAACCAAAATATATCAAATAATTTTTTTTTTCTTTTTTCCCGTTATTTGGGTGCAAAATAAGGCCAAAAACAGAAAACCAAAATATTTCAAATAACTTTTTTTTTCTTTTCTCCCGTTATTTGGGTGCAAAATAAGGACAAAAACAGAAAACCAAAATATTTCAAATAACTTTTTTTTCTTTTTCCCGTTATTTGGGTGCAAAATAAGTACAAAAACAGAAAACCGAAATATTTCAAATTACTTTTTTTTTATTTTTTCCCGTTATATGGGTGCAAAATAAGGACAAAAACAGAAAACCGAAATATTTAAAATAACTTTTTTTTTCGTTTTTCCCGTTATTTGCGTGCAAAATAAGGACAAAACCAGAAAACCAAAATATTTCAAATAACTTTTTTTTTATTTTTTGCCGTTATTTGGGTGCAAAATAAGGAAAAAACAGAAAACCAAAATATTTCAAATAACTTTTTTTTTATTTTTTTCCGTTCTTTGGGTGCAAAATAAGGACAAAAACAGAAAACCGAAATATTTCAAATAACTTTTTTTTTATTTTTTCCCGTTATTTGGGTGCAAATTAAGGACAAACACAGAAAACCAAAATATTTCAAATAACTTTTTTTTTTATTTTTTTCCGGTTATATGGGTGCAAAATAAGGACAAAAACAGAAAACCGAAATATTTCAAATAACTTTTTTTTTATTTTTTCCCATTATTTGGGTGTAAAATAAGGACAAAAACAGAAAACCAAAATATTTTAAATAACGTTTTTTTTTCTTTTTTCCCGTAATTTGGGTGCAAAATAAGGACAAAAACAGAAAACCGAAATATTTAATATAACTTCTTTTTCCTTTTTCCCGTTATTTGGGTGCAAAATAAGAACAAAAACAGAAAACCGAAATATTTCAAATAACTTTTTTTTTATTTTTTGCCGTTATTTGGGTGCAAAATAAGGAAAAAACAGAAAACCAAAATATTTCAAATAACTTTTTTTTTATTTTTTCCCGTTATTTGGGTGCAAAATAAGGACAAAAACAGAAAACCGAAATATTTCAAATAATTTTTTTTTTATTTTTTCCCGTTATTTGGGTGCAAATTAAGGACAAAAACAGAAATCCAAAATAATTCAAATAACTTTTTTTTTATTTTTTCCCGTTATTTGGGTGCTAAGGCCAAAAACAGAAAACCAAAATATTTCAAATAACTTTTTTTTTCTTTTTTCCCGTTATTTGGGTGCAAAATAAGGACAAAACCAGAAAACCAAAATATTTCAAATAACTTTTTTTTTATTTTTTCCCGGTATTTGGGTGCAAAATAAGGACAAAAACAGAAAACCGAAATATTTCAAATAACTTTATTTTCTTTTTTCCCGTTATTTGGGTGCAAAATAAGAACAAAAACAGAAAACCGAAATATTTCAAATAACTTTTTTTTTATTTTTTCCCGTTATTTGGGTGCAAATTAAGGACAAAAACAGAAAACCAAAATATTTCAAATAACTTTTTTTTTATTTTTTCCCGTTATATGTGGGTGCAAAATAAGGACAAAAACAGAAAACCGAAATATTTCAAATAACTTTTTTTCTTCCCGTTATTTGGGTGCAAAATAAGGATAAAAACAGAAAACCGAAATATTTCAAATAACTTTTTTTTTATTTTTTCCCGTTATATGGGTGCAAAATAAGGACAAAAACAGAAAACCGAAATATTTCAAATAACTTTTTTTTCTTTTTTCCCGTTATTTGGGTGCAAAATAAGAACAAAAACAGAAAACCGAAATATTTCAAATAACTTTTTTTTTATTTTTTGCCGTTATTTGGGTGCAAAATAAGGAAAAAACAGAAAACCAAAATATTTCAAATAACTTTTTTTTTATTTTTTCCGTTATTTGGGTGCAAAATAAGGACAAAAACAGAAAACCGAAATATTTCAAATAACTTTTTTTTTATTTTTTCCCGTTATTTGGGTGCAAATTAAGGACAAAAACAGAAAACCAAAATATTTCAAATAACTTTTTTTTTATTTTTTCCTGTTATATGGGTGCAAAATAAGGACAAAAACAGAAAACCGAAATATTTCAAATAACTTTTTTTCTTCCCGTTATTTGGGTGCAAAATAAGGACAAAAACAGAAAACCGAAATATTTCAAATAACTTTTTTTTCTTTTTTCCCGTTATTTGGGTGCAAAATAAGGACAAAAACAGAAAACCGAAATATTTCAAATAACTTTTTTTTTTATTTTTCCCCGTTATTTGGGTGCAAAATTAGGACAAAAACAGAAAACCAAAATTTTTCAAATAACTTTTTTTTTCTTTTTTTCCGTTATTTTGGTGCAAAATAAGGACAAAAACAGAAAACCAAAATATTTCAAATAACTTTTTTTTTCTTTTTTCCCGTTATTCGGGTGCAAGATAAGGAGAAAAAACAGAAAACCAAAATTTTTCAAATAACTTTTTTTTTCTTTTTTTCCGTTATTTTGGTGCAAAATAAGGACAAAAACAGAAAACCAAAATATTTCAAATAACTTTTTTTTTCTTTTTCCCCGTTATTTGGGTGCAAAATAAGGACAAAAACAGAAAACCGAAATATTTCAAATAACTTTTTTTTTTATTTTTCCCCGTTATTTGGGTGCAAAATAAGGACAAAAACAAAAAACCAAAATATTTCAAATAACTTTTTTTTCCATTTTCCCGTTATTTGGGTGCAAAATAAGGACAAAAACAGAAAACCAAAATATTTCAAATAACTTTTTTTTCTATTTTCCCGTTATTTGGGTGCAAAATAAGGACAAAAACAGAAAAGCAAAATATTTCAAATAACTTTTTTTTTCTTTTTTCCCGTTATTTGGGTGCAAAATAAGGACAAAAACAGAAAATCAAAATATTTCAAATAACTTTTTTTTCTTTTTTCCCGTTATTTGGGTGCAAAATAAGGACAAAAACAGAAAACCAAAATATTTCAAATAACTTTTTTTTCTTTTTTCCCGTTATTTGGGTGCAAAATAAGGACAAAAACAGAAAACCAAAATATTTCAAATAACTTTTTTTTCTTTTTTCCCGTTATTTGGGTGCAAAATAAGGACAAAAACAGAATACCAAAATATTTCAAATAACTTTTTTTTTTCTTTTTTCCCGTTATTTGGGTGCAAAATAAGGACAAAAACAGAAAACCGAAATATTTCAAATAACTTTTTTTTTATTTTTTCCCGTTATTTGGGTGCAAAATAAGGACGAAAACAGAAAACCAAAATATTTCAAATAACTTTTTTTTCTTTTTTCCCGTTATTTGGGTGCAAAATAACGACAAAAACAGAAAACCAAAATATTTCAAAAAACTTTTTTGTCTTTTTTCCCGTTATTTGGGTGCAAAATAAGGACAAAAACAGAATACCAAAATATTTCAAATAACTTTTTTTTTTCTTTTTTCCCGTTATTTGGGTGCAAAATAAGGACAAAAACAGAAAACCGAAATATTTCAAATAACTTTTTTTTTATTTTTTCCCGTTATGTGGGTGCAAAATAAGGACAAAAACAAAAAACCAAAATATTTCAAATAACTTTTTTTTCTATTTTCCCGTTATTTGGGTGCAAAATAAGGACAAAAACAGAAAACCAAAATATTTCAAATAACTATTTTTTCTATTTTCCCGTTATTTGGGTGCAAAATAAGGACAAAAACAGAAAAGCAAAATATTTCAAATAAATTTTTTTTTCTTTTTTCCCGTTATTTGGGTGCAAAATAAGGACAAAAACAGAAAACCAAAATATTTCAAATAACTTTTTTTTCTTTTTTCCCGTTATTTGGGTGCAAAATAAGGACAAAAACAGAAAACCAAAATATTTCAAATAATTTTTTTTTCTTTTTCCCGTTATTTGGGTGCAAAATAAGGACAAAAACAGAAAACCAAAATATTTCAAATAACTTTTTTTTCTTTTTTCCCGTTATTTGGGTGCAAAATAAGGACAAAAACAGAAAACCAAAATATTTCAAATAACTTTTTTTTTATTTTTTCCCGTTATTTGGGTGCAAAATAAGGACACAAAACAGAAAACCATAATATATCAAATAACTTTTTTTTTCTTTTTTCCCGTTATTTGGGTGCAAAATAAGGACAAAAACAGAATACCAAAATATTTCAAATAACTTTTTTTTTTCTTTTTTCCCGTTATTTGGGTGCAAAATAAGGACAAAAACAGAAAACCGAAATATTTCAAATAACTTTTTTTTTATTTTTTCCCGTTATTTGGGTGCAAAATAAGGACAAAAACAGAAAACCAAAATATTTCAAATAACTTTTTTTTTCTTTTTTCCCGTTATTTGGGTGCAAAATAAGGACAAAAACAGAAAACCAAAATATTTCAAAAAACTTTTTTTTAATTTTTTCCCGTTATTTGGGTGCAAAATAAGGACACAAAACAGAAAACCAAAATATATCAAATAACTTTTTTTTTCTTTTTTCCCGTTATTTGGGTGCAAAATAAAGGACAAAAACAGAAAACCAAAATATTTCAAATAACTTTTTTTTTCTTTTTTCCCGTTATTTGGGTGCAAAATAAGGCCAATAACAGAAAACCAAAATATTTCAAATAACTTTTTTTTTCTTTTCTCCCGTTATTTGGGTGCAAAATAAAGACAAAAACAGAAAACCAAAATATTTCAAATAACTTTTTTCTCTTTTTCCCGTTATTTGGGTGCAAAATAAGAACAAAAACAGAAAACCGAAATATTTCAAATAACTTTTTTTTTATTTTTTGCCGTTATTTGGGTGCAAAATAAGGAAAAAACAGAAAACCAAAATATTTCAAGTAACTTTTTTTTTATTTTTTCCCGTTATTTGGTTGCCAAATAAGGACAAAAACAGAAAACCGAAATATTTCAAATAACTTTTTTTTCTTTTTTCCCGTTATTTGGGTGCAAAATAAGGACAAAAACAGAAAACCGAAATATTTCAAATAACTTTTTTTTTTATTTTTCCCCGTTATTTGGGTGCAAAATTAGGACAAAAACAGAAAACCAAAATATTTCAAATAACTTTTTTTTTCTTTTTTCCCGTTATTTGGGTGCAAAATAAGGACAAAAAACAGAAAACCAAAATTTTTCAAATAACTTTTTTTTTCTTTTTTTCCGTTATTTTGGTGCAAAATAAGGACAAAAACAGAAAACCAAAATATTTCAAATAACTTTTTTTTTCTTTTTTCCCGTTATTCGGGTGCAAGATAAGGAGAAAAAACAGAAAACCAAAATTTTTCAAATAACTTTTTTTTTCTTTTTTTCCGTTATTTTGGTGCAAAATAAGGACAAAAACAGAAAACCAAAATATTTCAAATAACTTTTTTTTTCTTTTTCCCCGTTATTTGGGTGCAAAATAAGGACAAAAACAGAAAACCGAAATATTTCAAATAACTTTTTTTTTTATTTTTCCCCGTTATTTGGGTGCAAAATAAGGACAAAAACAAAAAAACCAAAATATTTCAAATAACTTTTTTTTCCATTTTCCCGTTATTTGGGTGCAAAATAAGGACAAAAACAGAAAACCAAAATATTTCAAATAACTTTTTTTTCTATATTCCCGTTATTTGGGTGCACAATAAGGACAAAAACAGAAAACCAAAATATTTCAAATAACTTTTTTTTTTCTTTTTTCCCGTTATTTGGGTGCAAAATAAGGACAAAAACAGAAAAAAAAAATATTTCAAATAACTTTGTTTTCTTTTTTCCCTTTATTTGGGTGCAAAATAAGGACAAAAACAGAAAACCAAAATATTTCAAATAACTTTTTTTTCTTTTTTCCCGTTATTTGGGTGCAAAATAAGGACAAAAACAGAAAACCAAAATATTTCAAATAACTTTTTTTTCTTTTTTCCCGTTATTTGGGTGCAAAATAAGGACAAAAACAGAATACCAAAATATTTCAAATAACTTTTTTTTTTTCTTTTTTCCCGTTATTTGGGTGCAAAATAAGGACAAAAACAGAAAACCGAAATATTTCAAATAACTTTTTTTTTATTTTTTCCCGTTATTTGGGTGCAAAATAAGGACGAAAACAGAAAACCAAAATATTTCAAATAACTTTTTTTTCTTTTTTCCCGTTATTTGGGTGCAAAATAACGACAAAAACAGAAAACCAAAATATTTCAAAAAACTTTTTTGTCTTTTTTCCCGTTATTTGGGTGCAAAATAAGGACAACAGAATACCAAAATATTTCAAATAACTTTTTTTTTTCTTTTTTCCCGTTATTTGGGTGCAAAATAAGGACAAAAACAGAAAACCGAAATATTTCAAATAACTTTTTTTTTATTTTTTCCCGTTATGTGGGTGCAAAATAAGGACAAAAACAAAAAACCAAAATATTTCAAATAACTTTTTTTTCTATTTTCCCGTTATTTGGGTGCAAAATAAGGACAAAAACAGAAAACCAAAATATTTCAAATAACTATTTTTTCTATTTTCCCGTTATTTGGGTGCAAAATAAGGACAAAAACAGAAAAGCAAAATATTTCAAATAAATTTTTTTTTCTTTTTTCCCGTTATTTGGGTGCAAAATAAGGACAAAAACAGAAAACCAAAATATTTCAAATAACTTTTTTTTCTTTTTTCCCGTTATTTGGGTGCAAAATAAGGACAAAAACAGAAAACCAAAATATTTCAAATAATTTTTTTTTCTTTTTCCCGTTATTTGGGTGCAAAATAAGGACAAAAACAGAAAACCAAAATATTTCAAATAACTTTTTTTTCTTTTTTCCCGTTATTTGGGTGCAAAATAAGGACAAAAACAGAAAACCAAAATATTTCAAATAACTTTTTTTTTATTTTTTCCCGTTATTTGGGTGCAAAATAAGGACACAAAACAGAAAACCATAATATATCAAATAACTTTTTTTTTCTTTTTTCCCGTTATTTGGGTGCAAAATAAGGACAAAAACAGAATACCAAAATATTTCAAATAACTTTTTTTTTTCTTTTTTCCCGTTATTTGGGTGCAAAATAAGGACAAAAACAGAAAACCGAAATATTTCAAATAACTTTTTTTTTATTTTTTCCCGTTATTTGGGTGCAAAATAAGGACAAAAACAGAAAACCAAAATATTTCAAATAACTTTTTTTTTCTTTTTTCCCGTTATTTGGGTGCAAAATAAGGACAAAAACAGAAAACCAAAATATTTCAAAAAACTTTTTTTTAATTTTTTCCCGTTATTTGGGTGCAAAATAAGGACACAAAACAGAAAACCAAAATATATCAAATAACTTTTTTTTTCTTTTTTCCCGTTATTTGGGTGCAAAATAAAGGACAAAAACAGAAAACCAAAATATTTCAAATAACTTTTTTTTTCTTTTTTCCCGTTATTTGGGTGCAAAATAAGGCCAATAACAGAAAACCAAAATATTTCAAATAACTTTTTTTTTCTTTTCTCCCGTTATTTGGGTGCAAAATAAAGACAAAAACAGAAAACCAAAATATTTCAAATAACTTTTTTCTCTTTTTCCCGTTATTTGGGTGCAAAATAAGAACAAAAACAGAAAACCGAAATATTTCAAATAACTTTTTTTTTATTTTTTGCCGTTATTTGGGTGCAAAATAAGGAAAAAACAGAAAACCAAAATATTTCAAGTAACTTTTTTTTTATTTTTTCCCGTTATTTGGTTGCCAAATAAGGACAAAAACAGAAAACCGAAATATTTCAAATAACTTTTTTTTTATTTTTTCCCGTTATTTGGGTGCAAATTAAGGACAAAAACAGAAAACCAAAATATTTCAAATAACTTTTTTTTTATTTTTTCCCGTTATATGGGTGCAAATTAAGGACAAAAACAGAAAACCGAAATATTTCAAATAACTTTTTTTCTTCCCGTTATTTGGGTGCAAAATAAGGACAAAAACAGAAAACCGAAATATTTCAAATAACTTTTTTTTCTTTTTTCCCGTTATTTGGGTGCAAAATAAGGACAAAAACAGAAAACCGAAATATTTCAAATAACTTTTTTTTTCTTTTTTTCCGTTATTTTGGTGCAAAATAAGGACAAAAACAGAAAACCAAAATATTTCAAATAACTTTTTTTTTCTTTTTTCCCGTTATTCGGGTGCAAGATAAGGAGAAAAAACAGAAAACCAAAATTTTTCAAATAACTTTTTTTTTCTTTTTTTCCGTTATTTTGGTGCAAAATAAGCACAAAAACAGAAAACCCAAATATTTCAAATAACTTTTTTTTTCTTTTTTCCCGTTATTTGGGTGCAAAATAACGACAAAAACAGAAAACTGAAATATTTCAAATAACTTTTTTTTTTATTTTTCCCCGTTATTTGGGTGCAAAATAAGGACAAAAATAAAAAACCAAAATATTTCAAATAACTTTTTTTTCTATTTTCCCGTTATTTGGGTGCAAAATAAGGACAAAAACAGAAAAGCAAAATATTTCAAATAACTTTTTTTTCTTTTTTCCCGTTATTTGGGTGCAAAATAAGGACAAAAAACAGAAAACCAAAATTTTTCAAATAACTTTTTTTTTCTTTTTTTCCGTTATTTTGGTGCAAAATAAGGACAAAAACAGAAAACCAAAATATTTCAAATAACTTTTTTTTTCTTTTTTCCCGTTATTCGGGTGCAAGATAAGGAGAAAAAACAGAAAACCAAAATTTTTCAAATAACTTTTTTTTTCTTTTTTTCCGTTATTTTGGTGCAAAATAAGCACAAAAACAGAAAACCAAAATATTTCAAATAACTTTTTTTTTCTTTTTTCCCGTTATTTGGGTGCAAAATAAGGACAAAAACAGAAAACCGAAATATTTCAAATAACTTTTTTTTTTATTTTTCCCCGTTATTTGGGTGCAAAATAAGGACAAAAACAAAAAACCAAAATATTTCAAATAACTTTTTTTTCTATTTTCCCGTTATTTGGGTGCAAAATAAGGACAAAAACAGAAAAGCAAAATATTTCAAATAACTTTTTTTTCTTTTTTCCCGTTATTTGGGTGCAAAATAAGGACAAAAACAGAAAACCAAAATATTTCAAATAACTTTTTTTTCTTTTTTCCCGTTATTTGGGTGCAAAATAAGGACAAAAACAGAAAACCAAAATATTTCAAATAACTTTTTTTTCTTTTTTCCCGTTATTTGGGTGCAAAATAAGGACAAAAACAGAAAAGCAAAATATTTCAAATAACTTTTTTTTTCTTTTTTCCCGTTATTTGGGTGCAAAATAAGGACAAAAACAGTATACCAAAATATTTCAAATAACTTTTTTTTTCTTTTTTCCCGTTATTTGGGTGCAAAATAAGGACAAAAACAGAAAACCGAAATATTTCAAATAACTTTTTTTTTATTTTTTCCCGTTATTTGGGTGCAAAATAAGGACAAAAACAGCAAATCAAAATATTTCAAAAAACTTTTTTTTCTTTTTTCCCGTTATTTGGGTGCAAAATAAGGACAAAAACAGAAAAGCAAAATATTTCAAATAACTTTTTTTTTCTTTTTTCCCGTTATTTGGGTGCAAAATAACGACAAAAACAGAAAACCAAAATATTTCAAATAACTTTTTTTTCTTTTTTCCCGTTATTTGGGTGCAAAATAAGGACAAAAACAGAAAAGCAAAATATTTCAAATAACTTTTTTTTTCTTTTTTCCCGTTATTTGGGTGCAAAATAAGGACAAAAACAGTATACCAAAATATTTCAAATAACTTTTTTTTTCTTTTTTCCCGTTATTTGGGTGCAAAATAAGGACAAAAACAGAAAACCGAAATATTTCAAATAACTTTTTTTTTATTTTTTCCCGTTATTTGGGTGCAAAATAAGGACAAAAACAAAAAACCAAAATATTTCAAATAACTTTTTTTTCTATTTTCCCGTTATTTTGGTGCAAAATAAGGACAAAAACAGAAAACCAAAATATTTCAAATAACTTTTTTTTTCTTTTTTCCCGCTATTTGGGTGCAAAATAAGGACAAAAACAAAAAACCAAAATATTTCAAATAACTTTTTTTTCTATTTTCCCGTTATTTGGGTGCAAAATAAGGACAAAAACAGAAAATCAAAATATTTCAAATAACTTTTTTTTCTATTTTCCCGTTATTTGGGTGCAAAATAAGGACAAAAACAGAAAAGCAAAATATTTCAAATAACTTTTTTTTTCTTTTTTCCCGTTATTTGGGTGCAAAATAAGGACAAAAACAGAAAACCAAAATATTTCAAATAACTTTTTTTCTTTTTTCCCGTTATTTTGGTGCAAAATAAGGGCAAAAACAGAAAACCAAAATATTTCAAATAATTTTTTTTTCTTTTTTCCCGTTATTTGGGTGCAAAATAAGGACAAAAACAGAAAACCAAAATATTTCAAATAACTTTTTTTTCTTTTTTCCCGTTATTTCGGTGCAAAATAAGGACAAAAACAGAAAACCAAAATATTTCAAATAATTTTTTTTTCTTTTTTCCCGTTATTTGGGTGCAAAATAAGGACAAAAACAGAAAACCGAAATATTTCAAATAACTTTTTTTTTATTTTTTCCCGTTATATGGGTGCAAAATAAGGACAAAAACAGAAAACCGAAATATTTCAAATAACTTTTTTTCTTCCCGTTATTTGGGTGCAAAATAAGGACAAAAACAGAAAACCGAAATATTTCAAATAACTTTTTTTTTATTTTTTCCCGTTATTTGGGTGCAAAATAAGGACAAAAACAGAAAACCGAAATATTTCAAATAACTTTTTTTCTTCCCGTTATTTGGGTGCAAAATAAGGACAAAAACAGAAAACCGAAATATTTCAAATAACATTTTTTTTATTTTTTCCCGTTATATGGGTGCAAAATAAGGACAAAAACAGAAAACCGAAATATTTCAAATAACTTTTTTTTCTTTTTTCCCGTTATATGGGTGCAAAATAAGGACAAAAACAGAAAACCGAAATATTTCAAATAACTTTTTTTTCTTTTTTCCCGTTATTTGGGTGCAAAATAAGAACAAAAACAGAAAACCGAAATATTTCAAATAACTTTTTTTTTATTTTTTGCCGTTATTTGGGTGCAAAATAAGGAAAAAACAGAAAACCAAAATATTTCAAATAACTTTTTTTTTATTTTTTCCGTTATTTGGGTGCAAAATAAGGACAAAAACAGAAAACCGAAATATTTCAAATAACTTTTTTTTTATTTTTTCCCGTTATTTGGGTGCAAATTAAGGACAAAAACAGAAAACCAAAATAATTCAAATAACTTTTTTTTTATTTTTTCCCCCGTTATTTGGGTGCTAAGGCCAAAAACAGAAAACCAAAATATTTCAAATAACTTTTTTTTTCTTTTTTCCCGTTATTTGGGTGCAAAATAAGGACAAAAACAGAAAACCAAAATATTTCAAATAACTTTTTTTTTCTTTTTTCCCGTTATTTGGGTGCAAAATAAGGACAAAAACAGAAAACCGAAATATTTCAAATAACTTTTTTTTCTTTTTTCCCGTTATTTGGGTGCAAAATAAGAACAAAAACAGAAAACCGAAATATTTCAAATAACTTTTTTTTTATTTTTTCCCGTTATTTGGGTGCAAATTAAGGACAAAAACAGAAAACCAAAATATTTCAAATAACTTTTTTTTTATTTTTTCCCGTTATATGGGTGCAAAATAAGGACAAAAACAGAAAACCGAAATATTTCAAATAACTTTTTTTCTTCCCGTTATTTGGGTGCAAAATAAGGATAAAAACAGAAAACCGAAATATTTCAAATAACTTTTTTTTTATTTTTTCCCGTTATATGGGTGCAAAATAAGGACAAAAACAGAAAACCGAAATATTTCAAATAACTTTTTTTTCTTTTTTCCCGTTATTTGGGTGCAAAATAAGAACAAAAACAGAAAACCGAAATATTTCAAATAACTTTTTTTTTATTTTTTGCCGTTATTTGGGTGCAAAATAAGGAAAAAACAGAAAACCAAAATATTTCAAATAACTTTTTTTTTATTTTTTCCGTTATTTGGGTGCAAAATAAGGACAAAAACAGAAAACCGAAATATTTCAAATAACTTTTTTTTTATTTTTTCCCGTTATTTGGGTGCAAATTAAGGACAAAAACAGAAAACCAAAATATTTCAAATAACTTTTTTTTTATTTTTTCCTGTTATATGGGTGCAAAATAAGGACAAAAACAGAAAACCGAAATATTTCAAATAACTTTTTTTCTTCCCGTTATTTGGGTGCAAAATAAGGACAAAAACAGAAAACCGAAATATTTCAAATAACTTTTTTTTCTTTTTTCCCGTTATTTGGGTGCAAAATAAGGACAAAAACAGAAAACCGAAATATTTCAAATAACTTTTTTTTTTATTTTTCCCCGTTATTTGGGTGCAAAATTAGGACAAAAACAGAAAACCAAAATATTTCAAATAACTTTTTTTTTCTTTTTTCCCGTTATTTGGGTGCAAAATAAGGACAAAAAACAGAAAACCAAAATTTTTCAAATAACTTTTTTTTTCTTTTTTTCCGTTATTTTGGTGCAAAATAAGGACAAAAACAGAAAACCAAAATATTTCAAATAACTTTTTTTTTCTTTTTTCCCGTTATTCGGGTGCAAGATAAGGAGAAAAAACAGAAAACCAAAATTTTTCAAATAACTTTTTTTTTCTTTTTTTCCGTTATTTTGGTGCAAAATAAGGACAAAAACAGAAAACCAAAATATTTCAAATAACTTTTTTTTTCTTTTTCCCCGTTATTTGGGTGCAAAATAAGGACAAAAACAGAAAACCGAAATATTTCAAATAACTTTTTTTTTTATTTTTTCCCGTTATTTGGGTGCAAAATAAGGACAAAAACAAAAAACCAAAATATTTCAAATAACTTTTTTTTCCATTTTCCCGTTATTTGGGTGCAAAATAAGGACAAAAACAGAAAACCAAAATATTTCAAATAACTTTTTTTTCTATTTTCCCGTTATTTGGGTGCAAAATAAGGACAAAAACAGAAAAGCAAAATATTTCAAATAACTTTTTTTTTCTTTTTTCCCGTTATTTGGGTGCAAAATAAGGACAAAAACAGAAAACCAAAATATTTCAAATAACTTTTTTTTCTTTTTTCCCGTTATTTGGGTGCAAAATAAGGACAAAAACAGAAAACCAAAATATTTCAAATAACTTTTTTTTCTTTTTTCCCGTTATTTGGGTGCAAAATAAGGACAAAAACAGAAAACCAAAATATTTCAAATAACTTTTTTTTCTTTTTTCCCGTTATTTGGGTGCAAAATAAGGACAAAAACAGAATACCAAAATATTTCAAATAACTTTTTTTTTTCTTTTTTCCCGTTATTTGGGTGCAAAATAAGGACAAAAACAGAAAACCGAAATATTTCAAATAACTTTTTTTTTATTTTTTCCCGTTATTTGGGTGCAAAATAAGGACGAAAACAGAAAACCAAAATATTTCAAATAACTTTTTTTTCTTTTTTCCCGTTATTTGGGTGCAAAATAACGACAAAAACAGAAAACCAAAATATTTCAAAAAACTTTTTTGTCTTTTTTCCCGTTATTTGGGTGCAAAATAAGGACAAAAACAGAATACCAAAATATTTCAAATAACTTTTTTTTTTCTTTTTTCCCGTTATTTGGGTGCAAAATAAGGACAAAAACAGAAAACCGAAATATTTCAAATAACTTTTTTTTTATTTTTTCCCGTTATGTGGGTGCAAAATAAGGACAAAAACAAAAAACCAAAATATTTCAAATAACTTTTTTTTCTATTTTCCCGTTATTTGGGTGCAAAATAAGGACAAAAACAGAAAACCAAAATATTTCAAATAACTATTTTTTCTATTTTCCCGTTATTTGGGTGCAAAATAAGGACAAAAACAGAAAAGCAAAATATTTCAAATAAATTTTTTTTTCTTTTTTCCCGTTATTTGGGTGCAAAATAAGGACAAAAACAGAAAACCAAAATATTTCAAATAACTTTTTTTTCTTTTTTCCCGTTATTTGGGTGCAAAATAAGGACAAAAACAGAAAACCAAAATATTTCAAATAATTTTTTTTTCTTTTTCCCGTTATTTGGGTGCAAAATAAGGACAAAAACAGAAAACCAAAATATTTCAAATAACTTTTTTTTCTTTTTTCCCGTTATTTGGGTGCAAAATAAGGACAAAAACAGAAAACCAAAATATTTCAAATAACTTTTTTTTTATTTTTTCCCGTTATTTGGGTGCAAAATAAGGACACAAAACAGAAAACCAAAATATATCAAATAACTTTTTTTTTCTTTTTTCCCGTTATTTGGGTGCAAAATAAGGACAAAAACAGAATACCAAAATATTTCAAATAACTTTTTTTTTTCTTTTTTCCCGTTATTTGGGTGCAAAATAAGGACAAAAACAGAAAACCGAAATATTTCAAATAACTTTTTTTTTATTTTTTCCCGTTATTTGGGTGCAAAATAAGGACAAAAACAGAAAACCAAAATATTTCAAATAACTTTTTTTTTCTTTTTTCCCGTTATTTGGGTGCAAAATAAGGACAAAAACAGAAAACCAAAATATTTCAAAAAACTTTTTTTTAATTTTTTCCCGTTATTTGGGTGCAAAATAAGGACACAAAACAGAAAACCAAAATATATCAAATAACTTTTTTTTTCTTTTTTCCCGTTATTTGGGTGCAAAATAAAGGACAAAAACAGAAAACCAAAATATTTCAAATAACTTTTTTTTTCTTTTTTCCCGTTATTTGGGTGCAAAATAAGGCCAATAACAGAAAACCAAAATATTTCAAATAACTTTTTTTTTCTTTTCTCCCGTTATTTGGGTGCAAAATAAAGACAAAAACAGAAAACCAAAATATTTCAAATAACTTTTTTCTCTTTTTCCCGTTATTTGGGTGCAAAATAAGAACAAAAACAGAAAACCGAAATATTTCAAATAACTTTTTTTTTATTTTTTGCCGTTATTTGGGTGCAAAATAAGGAAAAAACAGAAAACCAAAATATTTCAAGTAACTTTTTTTTTATTTTTTCCCGTTATTTGGTTGCCAAATAAGGACAAAAACAGAAAACCGAAATATTTCAAATAACTTTTTTTTTATTTTTTCCCGTTATTTGGGTGCAACTTAAGGACAAAAACAGAAAACCAAAATATTTCAAATAACTTTTTTTTTATTTTTTCCCGTTATATGGGTGCAAAATAAGGACAAAAACAGAAAACCGAAATATTTCAAATAACTTTTTTTCTTCCCGTTATTTGGGTGCAAAATAAGGACAAAAACAGAAAACCGAAATATTTCAAATAACTTTTTTTTCTTTTTTCCCGTTATTTGGGTGCAAAATAAGGACAAAAACAGAAAACCGAAATATTTCAAATAACTTTTTTTTTCTTTTTTTCCGTTATTTTGGTGCAAAATAAGGACAAAAACAGAAAACCAAAATATTTCAAATAACTTTTTTTTTCTTTTTTCCCGTTATTCGGGTGCAAGATAAGGAGAAAAAACAGAAAACCAAAATTTTTCAAATAACTTTTTTTTTCTTTTTTTCCGTTATTTTGGTGCAAAATAAGCACAAAAACAGAAAACCCAAATATTTCAAATAACTTTTTTTTTCTTTTTTACCGTTATTTGGGTGCAAAATAAGGACAAAAACAGAAAACTGAAATATTTCAAATAACTTTTTTTTTTATTTTTCCCCGTTATTTGGGTGCAAAATAAGGACAAAAACAAAAAACCAAAATATTTCAAATAACTTTTTTTTCTATTTTCCCGTTATTTGGGTGCAAAATAAGGACAAAAACAGAAAAGCAAAATATTTCAAATAACTTTTTTTTCTTTTTTCCCGTTATTTGGGTGCAAAATAAGGACAAAAAACAGAAAACCAAAAATTTTCAAATAACTTTTTTTTTCTTTTTTTCCGTTATTTTGGTGCAAAATAAGGACAAAAACAGAAAACCAAAATATTTCAAATAACTTTTTTTTTCTTTTTTCCCGTTATTCGGGTGCAAGATAAGGAGAAAAAACAGAAAACCAAAATTTTTCAAATAACTTTTTTTTTCTTTTTTTCCGTTATTTTGGTGCAAAATATGCACAAAAACAGAAAACCAAAATATTTCAAATAACTTTTTTTTTCTTTTTTCCCGTTATTTGGGTGCAAAATAAGGACAAAAACAGAAAACCGAAATATTTCAAATAACTTTTTTTTTTATTTTTCCCCGTTATTTGGGTGCAAAATAAGGACAAAAACAAAAAACCAAAATATTTCAAATAACTTTTTTTTCTATTTTCCCGTTATTTGGGTGCAAAATAAGGACAAAAACAGAAAAGCAAAATATTTCAAATAACTTTTTTTTCTTTTTTCCCGTTATTTGGGTGCAAAATAAGGACAAAAACAGAAAACCAAAATATTTCAAATAACTTTTTTTTCTTTTTTCCCGTTATTTGGGTGCAAAATAAGGACAAAAACAGAAAACCAAAATATTTCAAATAACTTTTTTTTCTTTTTTCCCGTTATTTGGGTGCAAAATAAGGACAAAAACAGAATACCAAAATATTTCAAATAACTTTTTTTTTATTTTTTCCCGTTATTTGGGTGCAAAATAAGGACAAAAACAGAAAACCGAAATATTTCAAATAACTTTTTTTTTATTTTTTCCCGTTATTTGGGTGCAAAATAAGGACAAAAACAGAAAACCAAAATATTTCAAATAACTTTTTTTTTCTTTTTTCCCGTTATTTGGGTGCAAAATAACGACAAAAACAGAAAACCAAAATATTTCAAAAAACTTTTTTTTCTTTTTTCCCGTTATTTGGGTGCAAAATAAGGACAAAAACAGAAAAGCAAAATATTTCAAATAACTTTTTTTTTCTTTTTTCCCGTTATTTGGGTGCAAAATAAGGACAAAAACAGTATACCAAAATATTTCAAATAACTTTTTTTTTCTTTTTTCCCGTTATTTGGGTGCAAAATAAGGACAAAAACAGAAAACCGAAATATTTCAAATAACTTTTTTTTTATTTTTTCCCGTTATTTGGGTGCAAAATAAGGACAAAAACAAAAAACCAAAATATTTCAAATAACTTTTTTTTCTATTTTCCCGTTATTTTGGTGCAAAATAAGGACAAAAACAGAAAACCAAAATATTTCAAATAACTTTTTTTTTCTTTTTTCCCGCTATTTGGGTGCAAAATAAGGACAAAAACAAAAAACCAAAATATTTCAAATAACTTTTTTTTCTATTTTCCCGTTATTTGGGTGCAAAATAAGGACAAAAACAGAAAATCAAAATATTTCAAATAACTTTTTTTTCTATTTTCCCGTTATTTGGGTGCAAAATAAGGACAAAAACAGAAAAGCAAAATATTTCAAATAACTTTTTTTTTCTTTTTTCCCGTTATTTGGGTGCAAAATAAGGACAAAAACAGAAAACCAAAATATTTCAAATAACTTTTTTTCTTTTTTCCCGTTATTTTGGTGCAAAATAAAGGCAAAAACAGAAAACCAAAATATTTCAAATAATTTTTTTTTCTTTTTTCCCGTTATTTGGGTGCAAAATAAGGACAAAAACAGAAAACCAAAATATTTCAAATAACTTTTTTTTCTTTTTTCCCGTTATTTAGGTGCAAAATAAGGACAAAAACAGAAAACCAAAATATTTCAAATAATTTTTTTTTCTTTGTTCCCGTTATTTAGGGGGCAAAATAAGGACAAAAACAGAATACCAAAATATTTCAAATAACTTTTTTTTTCTTTTTTCCCGTTATTTGGGTGCAAAATAAGGACAAAAACAGAAAACCGAAATATTTCAAATAACTTTTTTTTTATTTTTTCCCGTTATTTGGGTGCAAAATAAGGACAAAAACAGAAAACCAAAATATTTCAAATAACTTTTTTTTTCTTTTTTCCCGTTATTTGGGTGCAAAATAACGACAAAAACAGAAAACCAAAATATTTCAAAAAACTTTTTTTTTATTTTTTCCCGTTATTTGGGTGCAAAATAAGGACACAAAACAGAAAACCAAAATATATCAAATAACTTTTTTTTTCTTTTTTCCCGTTATTTGGGTGCAAAATTAAGGACAAAAACAGAAAACCAAAATATTTCAAATAACTTTTTTTTTCTTTTTTCCCGTTATTTGGGTGCAAAATAAGGCCAAAAACAGAAAACCAAAATATTTCAAATAACTTTTTTTTTCTTTTCTCCCGTTATTTGGGTGCAAAATAAAGACAAAAACAGAAAACCAAAATATTTCAAATAACTTTTTTTTCTTTTTCCCGTTATTTGGGTGCAAAATAAGTACAAAAACAGAAAACCGAAATATTTCAAATTACTTTTTTTTTTCTTTTTTCCCGTTATTTGGGTGCAAAATAAGGACAAAAACAGAAAACCGAAATATTGCAAATAACTTTTTTTTTATTTTTTCCCGTTATTTGGGTGCAAAATAAGGACAAAAACAGAATACCAAAATATTTCAAATAACTTTTTTTTTCTTTTTTCCCGTTATTTGGGTGCAAAATAACGACAAAAACAGAAAACCAAAATATTTCAAAAAACTTTTTTTTAATTTTTTCCCGTTATTTGGGTGCAAAATAAGGACACAAAACAGAAAACCAAAATATATCAAATAACTTTTTTTTTCTTTTTTCCCGTTATTTGGGTGCAAAATAAAGGACAAAAACAGAAAACCAAAATATTTCAAATAACTTTTTTTTTCTTTTTTCCCGTTATTTGGGTGCAAAATAAGGCCAAAAACAGAAAACCAAAATATTTCAAATAACTTTTTTTTTCTTTTCTCCCGTTATTTGGGTGCAAAATAAAGACAAAAACAGAAAACCAAAATATTTCAAATAACTTTTTTCTCTTTTTCCCGTTATTTGGGTGCAAAATAAGAACAAAAACAGAAAACCGAAATATTTCAAATAACTTTTTTTTTATTTTTTGCCGTTATTTGGGTGCAAAATAAGGAAAAAACAGAAAACCAAAATATTTCAAATAACTTTTTTTTTATTTTTTCCCGTTATTTGGGTGCAAAATAAGGACAAAAACAGAAAACCGAAATATTTCAAATAACTTTTTTTTTATTTTTTCCCGTTATATGGGTGCAAAATAAGGACAAAAACAGAAAACCGAAATATTTCAAATAACTTTTTTTCTTCCCGTTATTTGGGTGCAAAATAAGGACAAAAACAGAAAAC